>JAFIRS010000397.1:0-175000 GCA_018342105.1 Gonioctena quinquepunctata
GACCTCCCTGGCAAGTTTCCGTTGATGTCGACGAAGATTATCACTACAATTGAAGCTCTACCACAATCCACACGAATACATTTCAACAACTTTTTTTCAATAGCTCACTGGAGGAGACACTGATTCAAATACTCTTCTCCTGGAATATTTCAGTGAAATACCCCACCATACAACAAGTCCGATGCGATGCGCAATCTGTATGGATTTTGAGGAGATTCTCTTGATATTCAACACCTCACCCAATACTCCAGGTTCACTCTAGCTCTCTCACAGGACAAACGCCCTCCTCGCTTGGAGTACAAAGGATTCATGAAGGTCATGACTACACAGAATATGTATGCCTACCCACAACTTTAGTCAAGGTCAAACTCAAAACTCAATGACAAATCTCAGAAACCCCATGTCAAAACTCAATGACAAATCTCAAAGTCAAATCTCAAGGTCAAACACACACACATTGCACACCTGCAACCATTCAAGGTCACACGTGACGTCATAGTGGTGGGGGGAGAGCCAGAACCGGCTTAAATCTCCTACTAAGATTCATTGATTCTTTCCGTTTTCTAAATTCCTCTCTAGATAAATTAGCATCCTACCTATCAGATTTTCCAAATTTAAGAACACAATTTCCAGAGGTCTCTAATGAAAAAATTGATTTGCTTACGAAAAAAGGTGTTATGCCTTACGATTATTTTGATTCCTTTGATAAATTCGATGAAACGACTCTCCCTTCTATCGAACATTTTTATAATACTCTAACCGAAAAACCATGCTCACGAAAACTATACGAAAGGGCTCAAAACGTGTGGAGTGCATTCAACTTTACAACGTTGGGTGAATATGTAGACTTGTACATGAAAACCGATATTTTTTTGTTATGTGATGTCTTTGAACAATTTCGAGATAGTAGCCATAGTACATACGGGTTGGATCCTGCCCACTCATATACACTACCAGGTTATACCTGGCAGTGTATGCTGTATAATACCAAACAGGAGCTTGAACTTCTCACAGATGTTGACATGCTTTTGTTTGTGGAAAAAGGGATTCGGGGCGGACTTAGCCAAATTTGTTCAAAAAGAAAGACACAAGCCAACAATCGATATCTCCCAGACTTCAATCCATCCGAAACTGAGAGATATCTTATGTACTTTGACATTAATAACCAGTACGGTTGGGCAATGTCTCAGCCTCTGCCTTATGGAGGTTTCGAGTGGATTGACAGAAACATCGATATTACCTCTATTCCTGATGAATCTAATAAAGGATATATTCTTGAAGTCGATCTGGATTATCCCCAATATCTTCATGACCAACACCAAGATATTCCTTTCTGCCCTGAGCATAGAAATCCAAAAACAGGGAATCCAACATCGTCCTCGGCTAAAGCTACTAAACTTATGGCAACTCTTTTTCCTAAGAAAAAATATATCATTCATTACGTTAACCTAAAACAGGCTTTGTCTAACGGTCTTATTCTCAAAAAAATTCATAGAGTTCTTCAATTCGAGCAGTCTTCTTGGCTCAAGCCCTACATTGATTTGAATACTAATTTACGTAAAAATGCTAAAAATAATTTCGAAAAAAATCTTTTTAAGCTTATGAATAATGCTGTTTACGGCAAAACCGTCGAAAATATCAGAAAACACAGCATTGTGAAACTTATTACAAAATGGGAGGGTCGTTATGGTGCGGAATCCTATATATCCAAACCAGAATTCAAGTCGGTCACAATATTCAATGAAAATCTCACGGCAATAGAGTTAAATAAGACCGAAATTTACTTCAACAAGCCAATATATATAGGCTTTAGTATCCTTGAAATATCAAAAACTAAAATTTATGATTTCCACTACGATTATATGCAGAAAAGATTTGGAGATAATTGTTCCGTATTATACACAGACACTGATTCGCTAATATATGATATTCAGGTTCCCGATGTTTACAAAATAATTCGTGAGGATTGCCATTACATGTTCGATACTAGTGATTATCCTGAGAACAATAGGTATAACATACCTTTAGTGAACAAAAAAGTTCTGGGTATAATGAAGGACGAAAATAACGGCAATCTTATGACCGATTTCATGGGGCTCAGATCAAAATTATATGCAACTAAGGTTTTCACACCCTTAGACAAAATTGAAAAACTTGAAGACAATTTAGATAAAGAAGGGTATGAAAAAGATGAAATTCATCAAATTCTATGCAATTATGGTATCACAAAGAAAGCTAAAGGGGGTGAAAAAAGACGTTGTAGATAATGCAATCACATTTGATGACTTTGAATCCTGCTTGGAAAATTCTACCAAAAAATACGTTCATCAACGATTGATCAGAAGCGAAAAACACCAGGTGTTTTCCATGGAACAAGAAAAAATCGCTCTGAGTGGAGAAGACGACAAGAGATTCTTATGTCCTGGGTCGCACCTGACGCTACCTTGGGGACATTACTCCATCCATGATCAAGAGTTTATGGACATCGATTGATTTCGCTGAGGGTTGCAGCAGTGGAGGAGCAGAGTTCAAGAACACCTCATATTCCCCGGATTTTATTATTATATATTATTATTTACTATTACTATATATTATAATATTTTTTTTATATTTCAATAGAATATGTATACAAAAAATGTTTTATTTATTCACCTCCTACATAGTATAGTGTTTGTGAAAGTGGTTGAGGTTGGTTCAATAACAAAGGAAAGGTGTGCTCACCTACAAGTTTCAACGTTTTTTAAGACATTTTAGACGTTTTCAACGCATGTTAGTCGTTTTCCACAGACGTTTAGACGTTTTCAACGTTTTTTAAAGCATGATAGACGTGTTTCCATGCTTGCAGAAGGAACTAATACTCATATAATAACAATGTTAGCAAAGTTTGGTTAGGTAGGGTTAATAAAAAATATACGTTACTTGAATGCTTGCAGAAGGAACTAATACTCATATAACAACAATGTTAGCAGAGTTTGGTTAGGTTGGGTTAATTTAAAATAATATACGTCACTTTAATGTTTGCAGAAGAAACTAATACTCATATAACAACAATGTTAGGCGAGTTTGGTTAGGTTGGGTTAATAAAAAACATCAAACCCACAAACCCACTTACATTCACAACATCCATCAAAACAACCGTAATCCAAGAACCCTCATCTAAATTCACATCATAGACTTCACAAACAACATACAAAAATCTTATATGCATCCATATACATGTCTCAACCTACATGAATAATTCTCTAGAGAATAAGGTAAAAAGTCATATTAAATCAGGTTAACCACCAAAATACAATAGATATAGAAAAAATCCAGGGTAATGGGTAATATAGACCTCAAGCATGTGAAAAAAAATGGGTGTTCCCCAAGGATATGATTTGAGGTAAGGGGTGAATATTCAAGTGATAGTAGATAAAGTCCTCCTTGTCGAAACATTATGATCTAATGTAAACAACCAGAGTGATCCAAAACGTCGAGCATCTGATGATGATCTAATAAAGGTTGAACTGAAGATGAATCGAAACGTCGAGAACCCGATGAAGATTCTAAACGTCGAGAACCTGATGATGATCTAATAAAGGTTGAACTAAAGATGAAACGAAACGTCGAGAACCCGATGAAGATTCAAAACGTCGAGAACCTGATGATGGTCTGATAAAGGTTGAACTGAAGATGAATCGAAACGTCGAGAACCCGATGAAGATTCTAAACGTCGAGAACCTGATGATGGTCTGATAAAGGTTGAACTGAAGATGAATCGAAACGTCGAGAACCCGATGAAGATTCGAAACGTCGAGAACCTGATGATGGTCTCATAAAGGTCGAAACAGGTAAAAGGTCGCAAAATGACCACGTTGGACCTTAGATTTTCTTATGGGGATTTACATGGGAAAAAGTGCCAAAGTGAGCCAGAACCCCTGCAGCTATATCTACTGGTATTGATATATTCCTTGGGGTTACGTGTTCGTTGATGATTCTCACACAGGAATATTCAGGATAACGAAAGGAATCGGAAAAAAAATATGATCGTATTTGTAGCACCGTAGGGGGAACAGAGGTAATTAAATTTCGTAAAATCATTCCATTTCGGTCTATATCTTTCTTGAGGGTACGTGTTCGTTGATGACTCATTTACAGGAATATCCAAGAGCACGAAAGGAATTGGAAAAAAAAATTAAACAGGATCAGATCCCAATTGATCCACTTGTAGTCATGAAGAATGGAATGAACTCGGCAACTTTCCACACCCAGCCAGGAGTATTGCCGCCAGAGCTGAAGAACCCCTCAGAATACATTGTACAATTGTCATTATCGAAATTCAGCTCCGATTTGGGTACGTTACCTTTTTTTTTAGTGGAAGGTTATTCGCCGATAACCCTATCATAACCACTGATATAAACTCCCCTAAAATTATATGGGGAAGTTGCTGTTAGGGAACAGCCCTATTAGCCCTATCATCCCACATTAACCTAACCCCTACCTCACAAACACCACATAGAGAAAAATGGGATTCAGATGTGGAAAAAATTTGCCGCAATATACGATTTCCAATGTGTTAGGATGTTGATTGGTGTCTATAGTCGACCCGCCAAAATATAACAAATATGCGCGAGGAGAATCAATTTGTGAACTCGACCACTCTTGATTTGATCCCACTTTTCAGCTAGCTAGAGCTCGTGTCTGCTTTTAGGATTCGTAGGCTCAGTCCTGTCCAATCAGTATGAAAATTTCAGTGTGGATGTGTGTCTGGCTTATCAGAAAAGAGACTCTACGACGCCGACCTTCTAATGCATGCGGGAAATTATTTGCTGCAATAATGTGAACAAATACCTAATTTCTCTTCTGAAAATAAGTGTTGTGGTTCGTTTTTGCCATAAAGGCTATTAAAATGAAATACATTCTACGAATTGAAAAACATAACGTAACTTGTGAAAAATAAACAACAAACATTTCATTCTATGAATTGAAAAACATAACGTTAACATATGAAAAATGAACCGAAATTCAATTGAAAACAAAAAACTACGAATCTAATGTAATGAAGGTTGAAATAAACCACCTTATTCCAAACGATTGCCAAATCTGTAAGAGAGATTTGCCTGGCTCGTAAATGTGCTCGAACAAAGAGTGCAGGAAGGGGAACAGTGGTCCAGTTAACTCATGGATTCTCCATTGCGCATATTTGTTATATTTTGTGATGGTCGACTATAGACACCATCCAACATCCAAACACTTTGGAAATCGTATATTGCGGCGAATTTATTCCACATCTTTATGTACAACGTTCAAATGTGCTTTAGTTGACTACTTTCAACATTCTCACGTCGACTAGATATGAAGTAAATATTCACAAAAGATATTTATAAAATAACAGCAATAAATGGAGATTTGAGATATTTCATATTTCATCGCATAAATCACAAATACCATATTTATATTCGAATGAATTCAAAATATTGGAATTTTTTTATCAGGTAAAATACACTTGACGTGACTATTTTTTAAACAACAGCTATAATTAACAAAACGATATCTACTATTTTTATAAGTTTCATTTTATCTGATGATTTAATTATGGTTCTTTTCAGAAAATGTCTGTTATTCATTATATTCACTTCATTATGTAAAGGTGCATCACTTATAATTTTATCGAAATAAAAGATTATATGAACTTCACAGTTGAATGTGTCATCCTGTTTATCATGATACATCACGTCGACGGTCCAGTTACCGGTATCAATATGATTTTGGGGATTTTTATTATAATTTTCCTAAATATAAGAAATTCAGATGAATAGCCGTTTGTTTCCGATAACAAACTTTCAAATGGTTCCAAAAATGTGAATTTCTTGTTTCTTGAATTTGCTAAAGCCAGAGAGAAGTAATGTTGATGAGGATTATCCTTCTTGTCGTAATAATTTTGAATACTCGCCAACACTAAGATATCCGCTGAATATCAAAAGACTCAATTGAAGGATGTGATTTTCCGTCAGCATATAGAAAAATTATCGTTGCAAGCCTGCAGCCCACAAGCTGATGAAGATCGATCTCGCCTTTGAAAATGTTTGAACATCTGTCTACTATGAAATTTCTCGACAAAATTTTTAAATGATTTTTCGTTATTTCCGTGAGATCACAAGTGAAGAAAGAAAAATATGCTATATGATACCTCCTTCCGATATTTTTATAATAACTGAAATCCGAAACTAATCCATTTTTTTAATTTGAAATTGATTTCGCGATTTCCATTTAAGATACGTTGGCTCAGTCACTGCACCAACGAGTATCGGCAGCATGACAAAATTGAAAAAACATTCAATTTCGAGCAGCATTTTCTTCCAGCAAAGTCTGTCTCAAAAACTCCGTTTGATTTTTATACCGCAAAACGTGAAAATAACTAAATCTCACCAATCCCTATCAGTAATTCCAAGAAGATTTGGTAATAATGAATATGCGTCTTTGAGAGATTTCCCGAAATTTTGTTGCAAAATGTATTCAAACCTTGTTTGGATGCGTCATTCGGATTCGAATTTCGACAGGTATATGGACATTTGACCCCTACGGAACCGTCATCAGCAACCAGACCATCAGGAGATCTACCCTTGAATTGGTAGGTGTGATGAACATGCAAGCCAGACGATAGACCCTGGAAGTTAGTTTTCTGTTCATACAATGCTATTGATTATCCTTCGAATTTAATTCCATGTTTCAAGGGTTCAGATTGAATTTTAACTGGTCTGATTATTCTTTTAGAGATTCTTTAACGTTCTTTCCGATTTGCTATGATATATTGTTACGAAATGAGATGCTGTAACCCTAATACTTCTTTTCTGTGCCCCCTACGGTGGTACAAATTCGATTATAGTATTTTTTCAATTGATTCAATGTTCCTGGATATTCCTGTGGAGGATCTATCAACGAACACGTACCCCCAAGGAAGATATGGACCGAAATGATATAAATGTACGGAATTTAATTCTCCCCGTCCCCCGTCGGAAGGATTCGATTTTATTATCTTCCCAATTCCTTTCGTATTCTTGGATATTCCTGTGGAGGAAATATCAACGAACACGTACCCTCGAAAAAGATATATACCGAAATGGAATAATTTCATGGAATTTAAATTTTCTTGTCCCCCTACGGTGGTACAAATTCGGGGACGGGGACGGGACGAAGGGACGGGACGGGACAGGGACGGGAGGGACGGGACGGGACGGGGACAGGACGGGACGGGGCGGGACGAGGGACAGGGGACGGAGGGACGAGGGACAGGGACAGGGACGGGGACGGGGACGGGAGGGACGGGACGGGACGGGGACGGGGACGGGACGGGACGGGGACGGGGACGAGGGACGAGGGACGGGGACAGGGACGGGGACGGGACGGGACGGGGACGGGGACGGGACGAGGGACAGGGGACGGGACAGGGACGGGGACGGGACGAGGGACGGGGACGGGACAGGGACGAGGGACGGGACGGGGACAGGGACGGGACGGGACGGGACGAGGGACGGGACAGGGACAGGGACAGGGACGGGGACGGGAGGGACGGGACAGGGACAGGAGGACGGGGAACAGGGACAGGGACGGGGACGAGGGACGGGACGGGACAGGGACGGGACGAGGGACGAGGGACGGGACGGGGACGAGGGACAGGGACAGGGGACAGGGACGAGGGACGGGACGGGACAGGGGACAGGGGACAGGGGACGGGGACGAGGGACGGGACAGGGACGAGGACAGGACGGGACAGGGGACGGGACGAGGGACAGGGACAGGGACGGACGGGACGGGGAAGGGACGGGGACGGGGACAGGGACGAGGGACGGGACGGGACAGGGACGGGGACAGGGACGGGACGGGACGGGGACAGGGACGAGGGACAGGGACAGGGACAGGGACGGGACGGGGACGGGGACAGGGACGGACGGGACGGGGACGGGACAGGGACAGGGACGGGACGGGACGGGACAGGGACGGGGGGACAGGGACAGGGACAGGGACGAGGGACAGGGACGGGGACAGGGACGGGACGGGACGGGACGGGACGGGACGGGACGGGACGGGACGGGGACGGGACGGGACGGGACGGGACGGGACGAGGGACGGGGACAGAGGGACGACGAAGGGACGGGGGGAGGGACAGCAGGGGACGAGGGACGGGGACGGGGACGGGGACGGGTAATTCAATAAAACAATTTTTCTACTTTATTCATATGCTTGGTATTATTTCACTGAAATATTCTTAGTTTAGACTTGCTGAAGGCAATGCATGTTCTGTACGATAAAATTCATAATTCTCATTGATTAGTTGTCTACACTGTCAACAATTGTTTCGTAAGTGTTATTGAATATTTCAATGGTCGCTCTATAAAAAATTATAATTTTGAACCATTATTTCCTTTGTTGTACGAAACAGGGAATTATTGAGTTGAACTTTGAAATGCTGGAATTCCGAATGTATATTATGTTTCATAGTATATCTGTAATGAAATGGCACTATATTGTCATTTGATATCAAAAGTTGATTTCGGAAGTCAATGCTTCCTAATATTCCATCGAAAAATTCGTGAAATGAAAATAATAAAAATTCAGGCAGTGTATTAGAAATTCTGGAAATGGGAATGGGATGTTTCTAATAGTGACGGTTCTCTATACAGTGTGTCTCACTTCTCATGGAAACACCTCCGATCTTCCGTAATTATTGGAGTATAATTCTGAAATTTTCATGATCGTTAGATATTCCGAAAATGAGTTAAATTTCATCTGGGGTTAACCTGACTGGCATACACTGCGCGCCAGGGGCAATGAGTAGGTTCACCGATTTTTGTGAAAAATAACATTAGGGGCAAGTCCCAAAATTATAACGGATTCGTGATCAGGACATCAACTTCAGTAACAATCCATATTTTCGCTGGAAACTTTTCAGTTCTGAAATATCCTGATTTGTCTCACTTCTCATGGAAACACCCCCGTAAGTGAGACAAATTCGCATTTTTCAGAACTGAATTTTTTTTTAACAAAAATATGGATTGTTTCTGAAGTTGATATCCTGATTAGGATCAGTAAGAATTTTGAGCCTATCTTGCCCCTCATATTATTTTTCGCAAAAATCAGTATATTCATCGCCCCTGACGTGCAGTGTATGTCACTCAGGTTAACCTCAGAAGAGATTTAGACCCATCTTCGGTATATCTAACGATTGGGAAAATTTCAGAAATCTACTTACGGGGTGTTTCCATGAGAAGTGAGAGTATATATATATATATATATATATATATATATAATATATTCTTCAATTTCTTGGAATAAAGGTCTATTCATATAATTCCTCTTAACTACGTTTCGACATGGTATTTGTCATCTTCAGGATAAAAAATTATATTATTTGAATTCTGCGTTCGCATCGTACGAACGTTATTCAACATCTACAATAATGTTCGTACGATGGGAACAAAGGACAGAAGGAAAGGAATTCGACTATCCTCGTTTGTTGACAGAAACTTGCTTTTCGGAGATGTCAGCGCTGTTCTCAACTCGTTCTAGTTTGGGCTATGTGTAGGCTGTCTGAAACTCTCTGTGTTGTGTGACGTGTGCAAATGGCTCTGCCAACGTACTTTCCCGTTCTCAATGTTCGATAAGGCACTTCCACTATCCTGGGGTAGTAGACTTATGGCTTTTCCAACGTGCTTCTTCTTCCACTTGGATGATCAATAAATACTTCTAGTATCCTTTCGACTGCGCCAATTGAGATTCCAGACCAGTGGGCTGACTTTTCAAAATGGCTTTGTATTCAAAAGTGATTGATCAATCACTTGAGTGAGATTAATGCTTATTTACTGTCACTAGACATAAACCCAACTAGATCAAACTCTGGTACAATTACATTATAAACTGAACATTTTATCCATTATTAAACTTCATTTTTCTCACAACAATATAAATATCATATTTTTCATGTCCAACATTCATTGAAACCTAATCACAGGAAATAGTAAACCACACCAGTTGGTACCTCTGTCGCAGTTGGCACCCTGGATGACATAAATATTACTTGACATGCGTCAATGTCACATAAAACTGTCTAATGTGAATTTAATTTCTAACCTGTCAGTTTTGATTCCAACCACATGGTTGAAGATATTTTAACATGTGTTATTCATAATTTTAAACATATAAGTGTGGTAATTGAACATTAGTTCATTTCTCTGTTTTACATTTCTCATTATTTATTACCATAATGTCAAAAGACAAAAAATATTTTTTACTGAACATCGTGTCATCCATTCTCACCTTAGTTTCAAGTATTTTCAATTCACTTAATGATAATCTCTCATATGTAATAAAAAAAAAATTGTAGTTCCCTGTAGTTCCAAGAGTTTTCTCTTCAATATTGCTGCATTCCCCACTATTAACTAATTATATATATATATATATATATATATATATATATATATATATAATATATTTATATATATATATACAAGTTAAAAAGAGTTTTACTTTATCAGGCCAATATATTATATGACTGCAACCCCAAGGATAATCTTCAGTTACTGAAAAATTTCCTAATTCACCTTTTTGTGCCAATTAATCCAGTCAAGATACTACCTTTCGCGATATATATATATATATATATATATATATATATATAAAATCTACGAAACTATCTTGAGGATGCAGTCAAAATAACTGGGCTGGGTTAAAGAATACTCTTTGTTATATGCCCAGTTATTTTGACTGCATCCTCAAGATAGTTTCGTAGATTTTTTCCTTCAACTAGTCAGTCAAGACTACCCTTCTATATTATATATATATATATATATATATATATATATATATATATATATATATATATATATATATATATATACTTGAATTCGTGTTGTTTTGAAAATTCATTTTCCATATATACTGGGTCAACGAATCTATTAGACAAGTCATAACTTTTAGAATATTAGGTGTATCAAAATGAGATTTGGTATAGGTAAATGGTATGTGAAAAGAAGAGTTTTCGCATATTTTTCGTTTTCTGGTTTCTTCCGGTTCCACCGGAAATGGCTCCGGTTTTGAATTTTCAAATGGAACACCCTGTATATTGTAACATTTTTGGATCTGAGACAATTCTGAATCAGAATGTGACATTTTAAAAAGTATTTACGCCTACTTCATTTTTTTAGAGTCACTTTTGATATTGCTTCTAGGTGGCCATGATCGGACGTAAACTTATCTGAGGACCTCAGGTGATGTCAGAAAATTACAATCGCAAAGTTTTAGTGACTACTATGATAGATAGATAGATAGGAAGAAGTCAAGTTGTCAAAATTACATCTTCGTGTCTAACTATTATTTTTCAAATGGCGACAATTTTTGGACCAGCAATTTCCGAAAAAAGGATTTTTTGACGAATCTAACATACTAATTTATTTGCATTTGATCGAAAATAAGAACACAAATTAAATAATACTAAGGAAACTACTGGATAATAATTTATTTATTTCTGTCAAGTGTGCCATGGATAATAATTTATTTACTTTCACTGAAGTAAATTTTCAAAGTGCATTCCTCCTTGTTCAAGATACATTTCAGCTCGTTCAATTGTTTCTCTCAACACGTTTCGTAACATTTGAGGCGTTATACTCCTAAATGCCCGTAGAATTCTTTCTTCTAAGATTTCAAGAGTGGCTGGGGCTATTGCATAGTGAATCTTTTCATCAACATATCTCCAAATAAAGAAATGCAGCACAGTGAGATCCGGTAAGCGGACAGGCCACCGTACTGGACCACTGGTTGCAATAACTTGATAAATGAGGGGGTGCTCCATCTTGTTGGAAGTTAATTCGCCGTAAAACTGCTGAAGGTAGATTATCAAGATGATCCCCGATTTCATTTTGAAGAAAACCTAAGTACCTAACCCCTGTTAACTGACCTTGTAACAATATTGGCTCAATTATTCTGTTTCCAACGATACCAACTCAGACATTGACGCCAAACCTTTCTTGAAAATTTCCCTATCTCATTGCATGTTGATTTTGTTGGACCCAGTACCGAGTATTTTGCTTATTGAACATACCATTATTTGAAAATCGTGATTCGTCGGAAAATAGAATGGAGTTGATGATATTTGGGTTAACTCTATGATTTTGAAGCAGCCAATCACTACTCGTCTATCGCCATCGTCAGCATACAAATGTTGATGTAACTGATATTCAAATGCTCGATATCCGTGCTTTTTAAGAATTTTTCTTGCTGATTCGTGACTTTTCTGCATTTCTTGAGTAATTTATTTTGAAGAAACCGTCTTATCAACCTCAACCATAGCAAGAACGTTAATCTCGGTCTCTTCATTTATGATGAACCGCTGTTCCGCCTCTCGATTTCCTTCTTGCCTAAAACGATTCTCAACATACCAAAAATACTGATGGGCTGGATGTTGTCGATTGGGATATCTCTGAGCATACAACTCAGCAGCACTCCTTGAATTTCTATGACATTCTTCAAATATCAATAACATATAGACTTTTTCACTTTGAGTATACATTATTTTGAAGAAAAATTAAACTGAAATTTTTTACGAAAATTAAGAACTTTCTACTGTCTGCGCATGAAGCTTATATCACTGTCATTACCTAAGTGATTTTTTTGTTTTCCAAAGAAGACTTGATAAAAATAACTGCAGAGTATTATGCATCATGGCTATCCATAACCCACTTGACAAAAGTAAATGAATTACTATCCAGTATTTTCCTTAGTAATATTTAATTTATGTTCTTATTTTTAATCCGATCGCAAATAAATTATCGTGGTTAGATTTGTCAAAAAATCCTGTTTTCGGAAAGTGTTTGTCAAAAAATGGTCGTTATCTGAAAAATAATAATTAACACGAAAATGTAATTTTGCCAACTTGTCTTATTTCTATCTATCATACTAGTCACTAAAACTCTGCGATTGTAATTTTCTGACATCACCTGAGGTCCTTAGATTAGTTTACGTCTGATCATGGTCACCTCGATGAAATATTAAAAGTGACTCTAAAATATGAAGTAGGCGAAAAAACTTTTTAAAATGTCACATTCTGATCCAGAATTGCCTCAGATCCAAAAATGTTAGAATATACAGGGTGTTCCATTTAAAAATTCAAAACCGGACCCAAACTTGTCTAATAGATTCGTTGACACCCGGTATATATATTTTTTTTATTTATTTTAAAAACCATTGTAATTTCTTTGTTTCTCAACCGATTTTTACAACTGATACGTCAAACCACTTCTGATGAAAAGCTCTTCCATTTTTACAAGCTCTTATTCAACTTCGTTCGTATGTCATTCTGTCATACATTCGTTCTGTCATTCTTTCCGGTTGAAAATTTGTAATCCATTTTTGGAGAACTTGCCGACATCCGATTGAGCTTAAATTTGGCAGGTATTCATAATTCCGGTGACAATGCATTATGAAATTTTTGTAAGAGAAAAACACAGAAAGGCTGACGAGATTTGTAATTGTGGTCCAAGTTGATTCAAAATTGGTTGTCGGGGTCGGAAATTATGAATTTTTTGTCAAAATTCATAAATTCAAGATGGCGGCTCCAAAATGGCGAAGGAGTTTTGTGATTATGGTCCAATTCTATTCAAAATTTGTATGTGGGGATTTTTGTAGTCAAAAATAAAGGATTTTTGTCAAAATTTATGAAATTGAAATGGGACTCAAATTTTTAAAAGGGGTTTTCAGGGTCGAAGTTTATGGATTTTTCTCCAAAATTCATGAAATTGAAATGTCGACTCCAAGATGGCCGATGATATCTGTGTTTATGGTCCGATTCTATTCAACATTAGTATGTGGGGGTTATCGGGGTCGGAGATTGATAATTTTCTATCAAACTTCACAAATTCAAGCTGGCGGATGAGTTTTGTAATTATGGCCCAATTCGATTCAAAGTTGGTATGTCGGGGTTTTTGGGGTCGGAGATTATGAATTTAATCAAAGATTATTGATTTAAGTTCATTCACAAATTAACGATGGGAACTGGAAGATAGCGAATGACGGATGAGTTAATCTTCAGATGGTCTCATTGAAGGACTATATATACCTCAGAACTCACAGGAAAAAAAGGCCTCCTGATAACGATGCTTCAAAGATGATTAAGACGGACGTTGAGAACTAAAAAGCACAAAATAAAATAAATAATAAAAACACTTTTTAAAGTCTAGCTTTTATTCAAAGGCACGAGAAAGTAAACAATAATTGCTTTGGATGTGTGACATAGGTTATAGATTCAAAAGCTTGTCGCTTTTGTATTCAAACTGAAAACTTTGGGCGGCAATCTTTTGAATCTGTAACTCACGGAATAACCTTCGTCACACATCCAAAGCAATTATTTTTCACTTTTCAGTGCATTTGAATAAAATCTTTTCTTTAGAAAGTATTTTTATTGATTGTTTCATTATGGTGAATACTGTACATAAGAAGTTGTTACAGTGTTACAGTATCATTTTCAGAATTATTTCCTAATTTTAGTAGAATTTGGTGAGAAAAACATATTTTATTATGTAACGAAGTAACTAGTTCACCATCTTCATAACCAACCAAGAGCCCTAGGAATAACTAAAAACCAGATCCGTCATGTATGAAAATGTGCATGGAAATTTGCAAAGTCCCTTAAATCGGTTCGCGCATGAACGGCAGCTATTCGGTAGAGAGAAAAATTGGTTTAGATGCTGTTAATAGCACGATATGCGAAGTAGTAGTGTTCCGACGATCAAAGCAAAGATCACGCGTCGGAAGTTTCCGTTCGAAGTGAGCAGCAAGATAGCAGAGTGATTTCCTGAACAATATTCTAAGTCAGTGAGCACAAAGTGTTAATTGGACAGTTCTAACGGGTATCGCTTTAATTTAGTGCTTAAGTTAGCCGGTACCTATAGAATCTGTTAGGTGAGGGCCATTCTAAGGACGGGTCATACTGACAGTCACGCAGGATACGGTTAGGTACAGGGAGTTTGGTTCTTGAGTTAGCCGTTACCTATAAAATATGTCAGTAGAGTGCTGTTCTGAGGACGGGTTCTACTAACAGTCGTGCAGGATAGGTATAGGAAATTCCATTTATAGTCAGCTAGTGAAAGCCGATATACAGCTTATCGGCGGAATCAAATCACGAACCGTCAGTTGAGTGCCGTTCTAAGGACGGGTTCCACTAACAGTTGTGTAACTAAGAGATAGTTGTAGGAGAAACCGAAGAAAGTTCTCGAATTATCTGTCAAACACCCAATCTGTCAGTTGAGTGCCGTTCCAAGGACGGGTTTCACTAATAGTCGCGCAGGATAGAAAGTCTCATTCATAGTTAGAAAAACCCGGCGGAGACCATTTGAAACCTGCCAGTTCTGCGCCGTTCTGAGGACGGGTTCCACTAACAGTTGCGTAGGCAAGAGATAGGTATAGTAGGAACCAGTGATAGTTCTCGAGTTAGTCGTCCAACGCCCAATCTGTCAGTTGAGTGCCGTTTCACTAACAGTTGCGTAGAATAGGACTAGGAGTAGAGAGTAATACCGTTATAAGAATAACCCTGCGTGTACCCCAAAAATAGTACTCCACGAGAGACATCGAACTGTCTATGCATTTCGACCTGTGGCCGTACAGCTTATGTATTTGATACCAGCTTTCCGTCTTTGCTTGACTAGTTACCGCTTTTCTATCCCGTATCTCTGGGGTCATTTAAATATTCAATTAGCATATCTTCAGGATGATATGTCGAATTTGACCACATATGTCTGCTTTGTGGCAAAGCCAGATCACAGTGCGTAGTCTTGGTCAAATAACAAGTTGCTAATTGGTTCAACTGAACAATTCAACCTCAGGGATTCAGATATTCCTTCACATTTGGAGAGATTGGAGCAGTTGTTTTCATGTAATGGAGCCTTAGAAGACAAAAAAAGTTCAGGCCCTCGTAACTTTGATGGGAGGCAGAGCCTATATTATTTCAATGGGCATGCTAGCACCTGCGTTACCATCTACGAAGTCATATGATGATATCAAAAGTCGCTGAAGGACCATTATAGCCCAAAGAGGTTAGTGATAGCTGAATGATACAGATTTTATAATGTGGTACAGGAGCCAAATTAAGACATAAAAACTTTTGTCACGAAGTTGAAAAACTACTCACAATATTGCAACTTTAGTCAGTTTTTGACAAAATGTTCCAGAGACAGACAAGTTTGTGGAATTCGTCCATATGCAATTAAAAGGGAGGTATTGTCAGAAGACCATTTAACATTTGAAATAGTCTACGGAACTGCCCTAAGTCTCATTTTCGTTGTACCAGAAAGCATGATCCTGACAAGTGTCCTGCGAAAGGTTGGGAATGCTTTAATTGTGAAAAATGGGCCACACTAGTCGTGTCTGCGAAAGCATGTCTAAAGTCAACGTTGTTGAAAAAGGAAACCAGTCAGATCAGGATGACGATACCTTGGTTTTAGGATATTCGCATCGTTCGAACCAGATTTAGGCAATCCCGGAAAGATAGAGTTGGACATCGAAGGTAGAAATATTGTTTTTGAGATCTATTGTGGTGCATATCGGTCAGTGATGCATATTGATGATTTTAAGCAGTTTCTGTCAAATTTAAAATTGTATTCTATCAAGAACGACCTAAGAGTTCTCACAGGTCAGGGTGTTACAATTCTTGGGATAATTGATATTTTTGTAAAACATAAGGATAAAATTGTGAATTTGCCTTCGGTTATTTTGAAAAGTGGTCAAAGATTCGTGCCATTGTTAGGTCGAAATTGGCTTAATATATTAGATCCCGATTACAGAAAAGAGATTAAGGAGTTTTTCTTGTTGGTCAAGGTCTGAACGTCTGGTATCAAAAGTGAATGCTGGTGAGTCAATTGAGAAGAATTCGTCAAATAACCAATTTTAGAATAAAGAATGTATCATCAAAAATTAAAGGTGATTTCAAGTATTTTATCACAGAGTAACCATAGTCTTGTCTAACAAAAAATAAAATTGAATTGAAGTTACAAGAAGGCGCACAACCAGTTTTTCATAGAGCATATGATATGGCTCATGCCCTGAAAGAAAAAGTTGAGATAGAGTTATATAATATGGTTAGGTCCGGTATTCTGAAAAAAATTAATTCCAGCAATTGGGCTAGTCCTATAGTTGTAGTCCCAAAGGAAAATATAAAAGAAATTGGGATTTGCGTTTATTTTTGTACACTTTAACTCAATTCTAGATAGTGATCATTGCTCGTTACCACTTACTGAAGATATTTTTGCATGTCTTAGTAGTAATAAATATTTCACGGTGATCGATTTGAAAGGTGAATATCGACAATTGAAAGCTAGTGATTGAGCACATTGTTAGTTATAAATACTCATTTAGGTCTTTTTGCTTATACTAGATTAATGTATGGTGTTAGTTCTGCACCAGAAATATATCGTACTGTAATGGATAATATTTTGGCATGTCTAAAACATTAATAGAACTGAAGTCTTGTTTAGGTTTGTTAATTTATTTTATTGAATTTATTTCGATGTTGTCTACAAAGTTGTATCCTGTAGTCGATTTGAGGTCAATTTCATGTATATTTTTCTGAAAGTTAGTCTGAAGAATGTGAAAAAATATTTCAATCAAGTAAGGAATGGCTAATATCAGATAGCGTTTGACATTTTATAATCCAAAATCTCCAATCTATCGCGTGTGATGCAAGTAGTTATTGTGTTGGCTGTGTCCAAAGTCATATAATTTAGGAACTACAAAAACCAGTAATATTTGCGTTTAGTACCTTGTTCACTACAAAAATATGGTAATATGGAGCAAGAAGCATCAGCTATTATTTGTGCATTGACGACATTTCATAAATATTCGTCGTGAATATGTTCTGATAACTACGAAGCTCTGGAAGGGACACCCAAAATAAAATTTTTGCTATTTTTAAAATTTCGACTTATAACTCGGAATTTCAAACTTCCGAGTTATAAGTCGGAATTTTTAAAATTCCGAGTTATAAGTCAAAATTTTGGTGTAAAATTCCGAGTTATAAGTCGGAATTTTGAAAACAAAATTCCGAGTTATAACTCGGAAGTTTCAAAATTCCGAGTTATAAGTCGGAATTTCAAAATTCCGAGTTATAAGTCGGAATTTTGAAATTCCGAGTTACAAGTCGAAATTATAAAATTCCGACTTATAAGTCGGAATTTTGAAGCAAAATTCCGAGTTATAATTTGGAAGTTTAAAATTCCGAGTCATAAGTCGGAATTTTGGTGTAAAATTCCGAGTTATACGTCGAAATTGTAGAAATAGCAAAAATTTTAGTTTGGGTGTCCCTTCCAGAGCTTCGTAGATGACGGATCATTAGCCCTTGCAATTTAGTTTGGGAAAAAATAAAGGCATCCTGACTCTGGTAACAAATATAACTAGATTGGCGATAACACTTTCAGGTTATCAGTATAAATATTGCCAATGAGGTTAATAAGGATTTATTGCTACTTCTTGCTCTTATTGCTGAGTCAAAGATTCTACTTCATCCAGATGGCCTGAATTTATAAATAATGAAAAACTGAAATCATACTTTAAACGTCAGTAGAACAAAATTCCATTTTGCTAGGAAACAAATAGTGATTTCCAAATCATAACAGGAAGACGTTTTGGAATTATTTTATGAACAACATAGAATTGTTCGCTGCAAAATGCTCTTGGTTGGTGGCCTAATAAAAATTGAATTCCATCATCAATTTCATATTTGTCAGCGATGTCAAAATTGTACAGATTCAAATAGCACGTTATTACCATGGTCACCCGCGCCTCATAGCTTAAAATGTCTTTATACACGATGGCCCATCCTTATGGCCCATTAGGATACGCTATCGAGGGCTTAGTGGCGTCGGATAGCTTATGGGGCAATGGGCTGGTCTAGAATGGCCTAGGTGTGGGTTTTACTTCCGCACATCAAAGGATAGTGGGCCAGTGATGGTGTTACACGTCTACAGGTGGCCCATAACTCAGTATGTGCTAAATAGATATACTACCGCAGCAGCGAGCACTCTACGTCCATCTTGACTATAATAAAACTCTACGGCGCCAACGTGTAAATGTGTCACAACCATCTTTGGGCCATCTCAACTGGGCATCGTGTATAAAGACCTTATAGAGTTCTTATCGAATTTTTCTTCGAACATAAATTTGTCTTTTCGATACTTGTCGATCAGAAATCTAAATGGCTGGAAGTCAAGCTTATGAAACATGGTTCGAATGCGTCAGAAACTATTTGAAAATTCAAAGATGTATTTTCAGTTTTTAGTTTACCTATCGAGCTGATCGAGTTTTTAGTTTACCTACCGGTCCTTCCTTTAGTACACATTAATTTGTACCATTTTGTCAGATAAACGGAATAAGATCCGTTGGGACCCCTCCTTATCACCCGCAAAGAAATGGTACAACAAAGCGTGGTGATCAAATCATCGAAAAAGAATTAGAAAAAGCTTTATTTCCTCAAAAAGGGGAAAGTATTTCAGAAAGTGTTATTTAAAGTAAATCGCAGAACTTTTCATTGAGTAATAAAAACAAATCAAAAACTCTATAGTGCCTCATTCGGGGATCAAGCCGAATACTATCCTTCCTTATATGTTATAACCCAAATAGTGTTGGAAAGGGAAACATTCTCAATTGAATATTGATAGAAAGATTTTATGAACATCCTGTTTATATTTTCAACAAATCAACCAAATAGTGTTATTCAATCAATTAATGTGGGGAGAGTTGTAAATGATTCTGGCAGTTGTCAAAAAAGTACCATTGATGTTGATAGAAGTACAATTCCAACTTCTACATCGAAAAGACCCCTTACTTCCACGCGATCTGGTATAATTATGAAACCTCCATGTAGGTTGAATCTTCAATAACATGTAGTGTTTTTTGGAGACAGTTTGGTTTAGGAAAACCCCCTGTGAGGCAATAAAAACAGTTGCCAAGATGAAGTCTGGGAAAGTGCATTAGAAAAGTAATGTGATTGTTTGTTTAGATAAAAACTATTTTCTTTATATTAGAGTTACATTTAAATACACCATAGGAAATACCGGATAAGTTTTCTAAAATACTGCAAGAAATATTGAAAAATGAAACCTTTGATTTGGATATCTTGAAAACTTCAGGGAAAAGTCTGAATGAAATAAAAAGTGGGGATGAAGTTTGTGAACATCAAAAAGCAGTATATAGTCCAAGAGCGGGCTGCAGAAAACCTGGCCAATCGAGTAACAGAATAAAATGTTTTTTAAATGTTAGTACCTACAGCAAACATAAGAAAACTCACTGACAAACATAAGAAAAATCAAAAGTTGTGCATAAGTTTTATTTGACTTTTTTTTCGGAAAAAACAACCATTACAATGTAGCAACACATTGAAAATACTTCCGACATAAAAGTACATTCCGAGTGGTCGAGCGGTCTGAAGCGCAATCCACACAGAACGGGTGCGTGGGAGGTGGCGAGGGGTGGCGTGGTGCAGCTATGGAACGGACGTGGCGCGCTCAATCCTCACAGAGAGGATACCGACGTTTGTCATTTATCAGTTTTCTTCCCTGTGAAGCGAAGTGAAAACGCTGATGGATATATGAGAATTTACCTTATCAAATATTTCAAAGATCGCGCCCAATTCCTCATCTGTACATATATTGTGTATGAATTTTTTGTGTCACATAAACATTAATGCAACTTGTATTAGCTGTTAATAAACAGATTCGACGAACATACTTCAGTCACTCTTACCAGCCATTCACAGTTGATCTTAGTGAATATATGCATTTAACTTTTTTCACCAAAAACGCTATTGCCCCAGATGGGTGGAGAAGTAGTATATAGTTCAAACGCATTTGTCCCATACCTACCAGTATGCCATTCAAATGACAAAAGAAAATAATTAGACAACAAAATCAAAATGTTTATTCTGAAGAATTAAAAAACCCGAGACATATCATTATAGTTATATCACAGACATCGAAATAAAAATATTTATTTGAAAAAAATAAAATAACATCTCATTGACATAGGAATCAAATTAGTTAGAGTTAAACTTAATTGACTTTCAATGTGCCAAATGACACCCCAAAATCTAAGCACGACTGTTGACGCTTAGTCATCCCATGGAGAACAGGTTCTGGTAATTTCATTTCAATATTAGTTAGTGGAATGAGTGCAATGTCTAATACAGTCGGCAAAATGAATTTATTATGCATTTCAATACTTTTGCGGAAAAACGAAATTTCAAATTAATCTTTTTTATCTTTGTCAGTCAAGATTTTTCCAACGTTTTTCGCGTATTTTGAACTCCACTAACACGTAATCGTGCTTCTTTGGAACTTCGGTTAAGGCATCAAAGCCGGAAGGCTGTTCCACGTCATCCTCACTTACAACTTCGTCATCAGAAAACGGAATAACAATTTCTTCATCTTCCGAATCACTGTCTTTTTTATTTGTTCGTTTCTTATGTTCAGTTTAAGCTTGTTTTTTGTTCTGATTTGTCAAAACTTGTTTTTGATTTTGAGATATTCTCCTTATGACCCTGGCGACTTCTTTTTCCCTTCCTCTAATTCTATCAGTTTCATTCAGTACTAATTCCTCCCTCATAGGAGTAGAACTCAAAATCTCTGAGTGTTTTTCTCTAACATTTCTTTTTCATTTCTTGTCACCAGTTGGTTGTGGTTTTGGCAACCTGAAAACGTCATCATGATTTGAATTCAATGTTGTCATTTGTGGTGGAGTTGTATTATTGTGCAGTTGTCAACTTAGTGCAGTGGACGTTGATGGTGTAGCAACATTCTCCTGTTAATCAATGGATTTTTTTGCTTCAATCCCATTACTTGTTGTTACATGCTGATTATTGGGGCAAAAGCGCTCACTCGCTAATACACCAAATAAAAAACACGCTATTTGAAACAAAATATGTTCAATGAATCTACAATTATTTACGAAAGTATACTCGATGTCACGATAAACTAGAATTCAAGGACAGACAACCAATTCCACCAATATCAAGAGTAAAAAAGTTAATACCTACAATTTTTTTGGCCACTTCAGAAATTATCAGTGAGAACTCAAACGGATGACGCCAGAACAATTTTTTATTTAAAAAAAAATCCATGAAGATCGGCTGCATAACGAAGGAGAACTGACAATCTTGACTATGATTGCATCCTCGCATAGTAATGTCGTTGCGCCACCTACCATATTTTGTGAGAGACGGGTTAAAACGCTATTGCCCCATGCGCGCTATTACCCCATCCTCCCCTACTTACCATTTGCACTCAATTTCTCAGATATTTTTCTTGTGCACTTGCGTTGCAGTAATCCGATAATCTATAGTTGTATGAAGTTGCATACAGTTGCATTTCTTCTATTTAATTGGAAATTGTCACGCATTTTGTGCTAAAGACGAAAAAAAAAACGAATTCAGACTTTCGTATGGCATGTGTCACTCGTATAGGCTTCTCATGGCGTCTGAGCGACGTGGTGATAGCGGGAATCACCACGCCAGCACCAAGACAAATCATTTTTCATGTCTAAGAGCTGGCTGCAGAAAACCTGGCCGATCGAGTAACAGAATGAAATGTTTTGACTAGCTTTCATTTAATTTCACAAATGTATGTATGCTCAGTTCAAATCCCGAACTCACTCCTAGTTGTCCGATTAACGTGAAATTTGGCAGGTGTTCATTATTTCGGTGACAATTAATTACAGAATGTTTGCCAAAGAAAAAACAATAAGGACGAATTTTGTGATTATATTTCGATTCTATTCAAAATTAGTATGTAGGGTTTTTGTGGTCGGACATCATGATTTCTTTGTCAAAATTTATCAATTGAAGATTGCAGCTCCAATATGGCGATGATTTTTTTGACAGAATTCACTAGAAGAAGATGGCGACGACTTTTGTGATTATAGTCCGATTCCATTCGAAATTGATGTGGGGGTTTGAAGTCGGACATCACGATTACCCAGTCGAAATTCATGAATTCAAGAGGTCGGCCCCAAGGAGACGACGTGTTTTGTTTCATGGTCGGATTCCATTCAAAATTGGTATGTGGATGTTTTGTGGTCATGGATTTTAATTTTTTGTCAGAATTCAATAGAATGACGGATTTCATGGATGACAAAAAATGATTGAATAAAAATGATTGAGAAAAAAATCAAGCCAATCTTTCAGACAAATTTACAATTGAAGAAATTATTTTTTCTTTTTTGTGCATTTGTATGAAAGCATGCCTTCAAATTTCTTTTAATCCTTTTCATCAAAATATTAGCACTCACAGAGACCATATGAAAAATAATTTAGTGTCTGGGCAGAATTTGTTCACACGTTTTGAATGCCCTCTCTCCGGAACATTTTTCATACTGCGATCATGTCTCGTTGAATCTTGTTTAAATGCCGTGGCACATAACAATATTTTGGTTCTTTACTATATCGCTACATCTACAAATGCTGTATTAGGTCAAATAATAAAGCTTTTATCTAAAATACGATAGTACATATTATGTTCCATCATTTCGAATACAAAAAAGTCACTAACGATAGTTTTGGCGGTAAATATTGAGATAACGTACTCATTCTCCCTGAATATAGGCAAAAAAAGTTGTTACGTGCTTTTGCCTCTTGAACACGAAAAATGCGGCGGTCTCATACCGTTCTCGAGTTAGAACACTTTTTACTTTTTTTTACCTCATTTTCAAGCATTGTTTTCTTGCAGAAGAATCATAATTAACCCTAAATCACTTATTTTCAGCACAACTATACACAAAATATCGCCGGTTTTATCGAAGAATCCTCCTTCTCAAATAGTTACAAATAAACAAACTTCACACATCTGACAGATTAAATTTGGTACCTTTCCCTTTTTTTCATGTTGGTAATAACAAATAAATCACCGCCAACTTTTCGAATTCAAATATGACTAATAGTAATTGCAAACATAAATGAAGGGAAAACTATTAGTCATATTTGAATCAAAAGTTGGCGGTAATTTATTTGTTATTACCAACATGAAAAAAAGGGAAAGTTACCAAATTTCGTCTGTCAGATGTGTGAAGTTTGTTTATTTGTAGCTGTTTAAGAAGGAGGATTTTTTCGATAAAACCGGCAATATTTTGTGCGTAGTTGTACCGAAAAAAGGTGATTTAGGGTTGATTGTTTATGCTGGTAAAAAGAAAGAGGCATTTTTAGTGATTTTTATATGAGAAAACGGTGCTTGAAAATGAGGTTAAAAAAATTAAAAGTGTTTTTACTCGGAAACAGTATGAGACCGCCGCATAAGAAAAGTTATTTTACCTATATTCAGGGAGCATGAGTACGTTATCTTAATATTTACCATTTTGGCTAGGAGAACCATGCCAAAACAATCGCAACCAATTTCCGATAGCAGAACTTTTTTCTTGTATTCACATAAGCCTCAATTTTGAATTTTGCGCCACCGATACTGAGTTTGGATTGTGATGTCACTTCATCATTCAAGTTTTACGGTGTTGTGAATATCAGCTTCAAAGTCTAATACAATTTTTCTGCTTTGAAGAAGCAAATTATGCACGTAACACATTTTTAACTTGTTATAAGCTCAACTTGTATTATAGCTCGAACTCATCTTTCGGTAAGAAGAATACTAATGGAATGTAGTGTCCATTGAAATAACCATGCATAAAAAAGTTTGTTCAATATTGAAAACTTCCATACATATATAAAATGTCCGATTTAGCTTAAACTGCTGAATTGGTTTCACATAGCAACACAATTATTCCCTGTAAAACAAAATCTTAATTTTTGGATGTCTTGTAATTATTATGAAAATCACTCAGGAACTTATGTACTCCTTCCGCTTTGTGCGGTTTAGCCGGGCACGTTCATCGACGCTGATTGTACACATTTTTCCTTACACATTTTGAGTCTTTTCAAGTTGAAACACAAACGTACCGCAGTGACAATTTGCCTTTGCTTTTTGGAGGATGATTATGCTGGCCTTTCACAGGAGTAATGCTAAATTTTCAGTTGAGTCCATTGTGTAAATAAACACATTTGAGTACTTCCGATTGGCACATTCCATTACTCACTTCAGCAGAATTTCTTCAATGTGTAGGAAATTAATAGTTTTCTAATAAAATTTGGGTCTGCTCTCGATAACTCGACATCACTTCAACATTGGAAATCATATTAACTGACATATAAATTAAACGAAATTTCTTTATTCTAGTCTTTGATCTCTACACTGGAACTGATTGAATAAACTTGTGATTTCAATATTTGTACTATTCCATAATACCTGTAAACCGTAATTAGTGCCTTCAATAGTTTCAATTACTCATAATTAGTACTAGATCCGTATAGTACCTTGGGTTGTTGTAACCACTTCCATGCATATTTATTTGTTACCTGAAATAACGGAGGTTGAAAATATAAAAATTCAACCAGATTCATTGCGCCCGGTATTTCATATTAGTAAACTTTATACGCCTATTGTAGAGTCATCAATGACGTATCATAATATTCATTCTGATTTTTTCTTCAATCTATATGAAAAAAAACCAATGAAAACTCTTTTTGAATACAAGCTTTTATTTGAACCGTGTACTAAAATGATTTAATAATTTTTTGTTGAGTTTTTGGTTCAAAAAGCTTGTCGGGCGAACTGTTCATGAAAGTAGGTACCAATTAATTGGATTGGGCAGTGCTTGATTGGTGAGTAAGAACTTGACAAAGTATTTGATTTTTACAAAGTATTCATAGAAGTAGGTACCAATTAATTTCATTGGACAATGATTGGTTGGTAAGTAACAACCAAATAATTCAACAAAAAATAATTACATCATTGTCAGCTATGAATAAAATTTATTTTATACGTATTGGTACACGGTCCACATGAAAGCTTGTCTTCAAGAAGGTTTTTTATAAGAAATTTTATTTTTCGCTTTCTAGTCAGTCCCAAAAACTCCCACACATCAATTTCGAATAGAATCTGATTTTAACAAAAAATTCATAATTTTCGAACCTTAAAACCCCCACATACCAATTTTGAATTCCTCCATCGTGGAGCCCCCATCTTGAATTTATGAATTTTGACAAAAAATTCAAAATCTCCGATAGCGAAATCCACCGCATACCAATTTTGAACCGAATCGGATCGTAATCACAAAATTCATTTCCCATTTGGGGGCACCATCTTGAATTCATGAATTTCGACAAGAAATTCATAATCTCCGACCCCAAAAACCCCCACATACCAATTTTGAATCAAATCGGACCATAATTACAAATCTCGTCCGCCATCTTGGAGCTGCCATTTTATTTTTTTCTCTTACAAAAATTCCATAATTAATTGTCGCCGGAATTATCACCACCTGCCAAATTTCAAATCAATCGGAAGACTAGAAATCGGTCAAAATTCACTTGAAGGTTTTACCCAAACGAACAAGTGAAACTAAATAAAAGCTTGTACAAAAGTACTCGAATGAAATTCACAAGTAATTGGAGACAAATGAATAGTATGTAAGATATGTTGGAGAAATCGATACATTTTGTGATTCTCACAGCATTATGTTTATATTCCAAGAACGTGTTACCTATTCACGAGCATATTTTGCAAAATATCATGACCGCTTCATTTCAACGCACAAACAAGACAATTCAATGACTTATAACATTCTTCATGTTCAATTCAATCCGTACTGATTATAGATTGTAGGGGGTCCATATGGCAGTTTTTTTTTGTTACTCGATGACTTTGTATATCCAATTATGTTCGCCTCCATTTGATATTCATCAGTACCATTTCTTTTTTAATAATATCTATGATACCTACTTCACATGAATAGATATATTTTCGTTGAACAAGAGAGTAAGAACGGTATTGTGTTCCATTGATTTTAAATTTTTTTGTATTTTGGTATTTGTTTTTGTTTGGAAGGCAATGAATGTAATTCCTTCATTATTCTGAAGATAAAGCGGTTTTGATGAATTTCGTATGTTGTGTGCTGAATCCAATAACAACTTTCAATTCGTATTGGAAAATGCTTCTTGTTATTGCGGTATTATTCAATAAAAAAATTGCCAACCATTTCAAAGGATGAAAAATTATATCCGCCGATTATTTTTTTCCAATAATTCTATCAAATATCCGAAATATTTATCTGATGGGCGTGGTGAGGCGTGACAAATGAATGCGCGAGACCACCCACAGTGATCGTCAACCCCAAATAACTACCCCCTTCGTTAGGCGGTTCCAGTAATCGATGAGCTTTGCTGTTTTATTGAAACTAAGGACGGGATTTTCTTTCATTTGCATCTATTATTAGATAATCAGAGGAAGAAGGTTTCTATATAAACATATATTTCTCTAGCTAATTGCTTGAAATTCAGTTGTATTTTGTAGGGGTTCTCTGATTTATAATGGCAAATCGCCTTAATGATTAATGATGTAGTTCCAAATTAGTATCTGAATTGAAGAATACCTTTTTCGGAATATAAAACAATCATTTCAGTTGTTTTTTCATTAGTATTAGTTTTCAATAGAGTTTGAACAATAGAAATAATTGCATGTTTGTAAACATTTTGAATGGAATAAAAATGAAGGCATAAAGATAATATAACCCCTAAAATGTTTCGTAGCAGCACAAGTTGTTGTATCATACATTTGGATATAGATATTTCCAGGTTATTTTATTATTTATCCAGGGTAAAAGAACACTTACACACCGATGAAATAACATCAAATATTAACACCATCTATATCGACCGAGGCAGCATTCTTACATATCGGGTGATCATATTTTTGCACTTCATCAAATTTTGTTATTATCATTGTTAGTTCAGAATTCGATAACTATAAGTCAGCATTAACACAATTATTCAATAATAATGCCTAATTTTTTTTTGTATTTTGCATTAAGACCTAAGTTAAGATCAGTTTTTTCCAACACACTTTATTGTTTCGTGTTTTATCTTTCCTTAAATTGATATAGCATCACAATAGCTTTCAGTTGATATATCGCAAACTGATTTTTTATATAGTCCATATTCCCCAGGCTCTTGGTATGATTTGACGAAGATCCATAAAATTTTCCTTCAATGTTAACATTATTAAACACTCGTAAAAATTGAATACTACATACAACCGGAAGCCCAATCTTTCTACTGGTGGATTTGCAATATAAATTCAAATTACACCTGAAATAAGCCCAGAAACCTTGCCGGGATGGAGTAAGCGTATGTCCCAAACCAGCCCTACTCCCTAAACCAAACGAAAAATATCTCATCTAGAGTGGTATACACGGGTGAAGATAAAATTTTTTTGTTCTACAAAATTGTTATTTATATACATTTATATATATAGTTTCAAGGAACTTTGTCAAATACAGTTGACATTTTTGACGAAATTTTTTATCCTTTTAGCATATTCCAATAAGTAATTTTTTGACAGAATTGAGTGATATATTTTTGTTGTCCGTGTCCTTTTTTTCAAAATCAACATAATTCATGATGGAACTATGAAATTGATCCTTGCCATTCCAAAACCAAGGGAAGATTAAGTAAACATTCCAGAGAAATATTTATTAGGAGAAAAGTTAATGGATATAATTCCAATATAAACTCTGTTCAATCAAATCTGGTATCTCTGATAAATCAGTTCCAATATATAAATGGGGAGTAGTTACATTTAATGGTTCTACGAAATATGATTCACTTAGAACATTTTTGGAGGGTGTTGATGAGTTGAAGGTTTTAAGGAATTTTAAGAATGATACTTTTTGTTCAACTTCATACATATTTAGATAATGGTATAGATTTCAATTGCATCAGAATCGTTTTAGTTTTGGGGAAACTTAAAAATGATTTTATCCCATTCGATTATGATGAGCAACTCTGGAACCAACGTACTCAATGTCACGATGAACATATAGAGAATTCACAGTTTGATACATTCACTGCCAGGAAAAAAACTGAAGATACATTCAACACGAATGGGTATTCTTCTAGAAAATGCTAGTTTGATTCAAATACCAGCCGCCTTCGGAAAAAAAATATATCGCATTTTGCCAGCATGTCTGATGGCGGTGAATAGACACACCGACCTCAAACATTTTCGCGTAACGTGGCTCAACATTTTAGTGCAACTAATGATAACTATAACGAATCTTCGCGAGAGCTGATGGAAAATCAAGTTAGCATGAAGGGATTGAAAATAACTATTTCCGGCTATCTCGTAATAACGAATGTGTTTAATCTACCCGAAATTGATCGTCAAAGACCCCTATTAACCTCCATATTATCTTTTAATGCATGATTGTGATATATGCAACCAAACATACACTGAAATCGACCATTAATATCCTATAATGTATGATTGTGGAATAGGCAACTAAACATACACGAATTCGAATATTATTCAAATTCCGAATCATATTACTTTTGCGCTCTCAAATTTATGTATTTTCAAATCCAAATATTGTAAGTTTCCTCCTAGTTGATGAAAATGGATATATAAAATTCCACGTTGACCTCCGGAACGAGGTCGACGGAATTTTTTTGTAATCAACTCGTATATTGGCGATTAATGATATCGAACATTAACGCGCTGGCTTCGCTCTCGCGTTAAAATATCCCGATCATTAATCGCCACCATTGATACACTAGTTGAATAAATAACTATTATCGTCATAGGGGTAGGCACACCAGAAATTTTTCGGAAAATGTTTCGGTTATTAAAGAAATATTTCATTCCAGAAAGACAATTTTGTTCAAAATCTGAATTTAATAAAAAGTTGCATCTGGAATTATCTAAAAATAATCTTTGATTTACAAATTATAAATTGTTCAGATTCTATATTCCAGGATTCGTCAACTATACAAATAGAACATTCGGTAAAATAACTCGGTATCGATTGTACTTACTGTTTTGCATAGTATCATTTTAGGCTCTGACTTTTATAGAAGTCCACCAACTCGTATTTTCAGGTTCAAAACTATTCAAGTTCTGTATCTGTGGGAGAAATGAATGCAGAAATGTAATTAAATGTCAATGTGATTGGAACAATGAAAAGATGTCGCTGTTAGGAAATGTTATGAACAAATACTCTGTCGACTTCAAAATTAAGGAAAAAAATTGATTAGTAACGGAAGACATTACTTGGCGGGTCCTCATAAATCAAATATCATCAACAAGGAATTAGACAAAATGTTGGAACTTGTAGTTTTTCCTTCAAAGTTAAGTCAAGTCGGGTACTAATTGTTAAAGAATCCATGGAGAATGTATATTCTGCTACAATTATAGAAAAATATTTAACACAAAAATGTGCTTATCATCTACCAATTATTGATCACAAGTTACAAATATATCGGGGGCGCAACATCTTACTAGTGTTGACCTTACATCCGCTGAAATTAATATGAAAAAACTTTTTTCGTGACTAGTGATGCTCATTTCAAATGTATTTTCACATCTTTCGAATTACATAATTAGGAGAAGGATAAATACCAGGAAAATTTTAATTCCTACTTCGATAGACTTCGAAAAGTCAACTTTATGATTAATTCAGACAGATGTTATAGGCAAGAGAAAAAATATTGCTCTCGTTAGAAGAATATCTATGTACGTCAAAGAATTATATATGAACATGTTCAATCAGATGTAGATTCTCTTCAAATTTTCACCAATGGGAATGAGTTGTTCCTAAGAAACAGAGTTTAGCAGTTTCCAAAGAATATCATGACGACGATCGAACAGCCCAACTGGGAGTATATAAATCTCTGCATATATTGTTTATCTCATTTATCACACGACGTTAGGAAATACGGTAACAATTGGTACGTGTGCAATGAGCAAACGGAAAGTTCCTCTGCTCGCACAGGATCGAAGTTATAGCCAACTATCCTTGGCATCATGTTTCGGTATATTTTCTTGATCCCTTCCTAGAAACGGATATACAGTAGTCATATCACAGGTGATGGATATTTTGGTGAGTATACTTTGACATTTTTGTGTCAATATTGTTGTAGAAATTCACGAGACCAAATTTGTAGTACCGTGTAGATTTGCGAATATACAATCGACATGGTTGTATATTTGCTGATATTTGGTATTTGATTGGTAAGATGAATACATTTGATTGACTGGATTAATTTCAAGGTATATAACTGCAAATATACTAGCAATATGGCCGTATATTCTGACTCAAATCAACGAAAAAAGGTATAACAAAACTGGCTTCCTTTCGATTCGATTCAACTATAGAATTCCATGAAGACATAAAAAACTGGAGAATTCACATTTACATTACTTCTGAATGAACAGAAGTTCATTCAGCTATCGAACAAAAGCACATTATGGCATAGACAGTACCTACTTGGGTTTCAATCTCAATATCACTTCGAAAAATAATAACTTTAATATTGAATATACTCTCTCTCTCTCTTTCTCTCTCTCTCTCTTCCTCTCTCTCTCTTTCTCTCTCTCTCTCTCTCTCTCTTCCAGTATATTGGCCTTTTCCCATCAGGAAGTTAACCATGTCCGAGGGCCTCGTGTGGTTATACCTCACTTGCCCCCCTTCGTAGGGCACCCTGGAAATCTCACTCGAAGTGATACCACGAATGCCCGAATTTTCCACATAAAATGTTATTTACAATGCACGTTATTTGGCAATATGACTTTCACAACATCCTCTGATTATACAATTAAAGATCCCTTCTTCCGACAAATCCGTTGTCATCCAGCCTGGTTACTGGCGTAGAGAAGAAGGAACCTGTTATCTTCACAAACATTTAGTTGACTACACTCATATATTGTTATTTTTGCAATGCACATTACACATTTGCTTGACTCCTAACCTAAGAACGCCAACAGTCCTCGACCGTGGTTAGGAGGCGAATCCAATATTCAATAAAGTTCAACTTTGAATTCGAGTGAAATCAATGACGTTCTTACCAAACATGCAAAGCTAATTGATATCAACGAAAGAACCTCAAATAAAAGGAGCATACAGGGCAAACATTTGTATGAATTTATTGAAAATTCGTTATTAGCGATTTTCTGTTTGTATGTAGCTATATCTCAGCGATCTCTTTTAATGAGAGTTCTGCAGCTATTGAAGCTCTATCAAACAACCTCTAGTTTGCAAATATCGATACAATAATAAGAGATTGAGTTTTTTTTCAATTTTCCAATATGTGCCATTTTGAAACTACATAACCAATTTGGTTAATCTTTGAAATTGATCAAGATATTGGTGAGAAGTATTTCTGAGCGCCTAATGTCGTTTGGGATAGGATTTCTATTTAATAATTTTGACCAGTTGGAAACTCTTCTTATACGCAGTTGCACGTGAAAAACTTTCAAGTCATTTTGATGAAGAATGAAAACAGGTACTTTCTGTTTCAAAAAGTTCCTTCCAAGCCCTACCACAACGGAGATACAGGGTGTTGATAACCCCCCAGTGGAAACTACAGTTTTCTAAATTTCCCGTGAGCCGGTAACCGCATCCTTTTTCTATATGAACTATATTGAAGTACAGTTCTGTGCATAAAAAAGTCGTACAAGGTTTGTATGGTGTGAACCTGCCGATGATGTTTCAGATTTCATAAGAAAGTAGTACACGTACGCATTTGACAAAAATTTTGACACTACTTGTCAAAGACAAGTCGATAGGAAGTTTAATTAAGATTGATAAGCCTGACTCACAATAGCCTCTAACTGCTCTACGACTTTTTATTTACACAACTGTACATCAGGACTCTTTTCTTTTGGTATATCATTCATCTGGATCGGATGTGTGATGAGGCAGCTATAGCCCTTACAAGTTTATTTTTTTAACTTCTTTATTTTAGTTCTGAGTGAGACAACTTTTAGTTGGTGTATGCTGAATTTGATTTGATTCGAGAAACCATCCGTTAGAGAATCAGATTTCTTCAAATGAAAATTTTCGTAAGATTCTGCAAGATTGCGCAATTTTCTGAATAATAAGTGCTCTTCAAACTTTCGACGGCTGAGCAAAACAACATACATCTGCTCTATAACGGATTCTGGCCAAGTGAGTGGCCGAAGGATTTTATGGGTTCTAGAACAAAAACATTTTCAGTTTGCGGACAGATGCTTCACATTCACATCCTCGACTTGTCGAAAATCGCGAAAGGGTACTTCAACAAGAGAGTGTCGAAATATCACGCAACCACATCGTACCTTGGAAGAAGCCCTATCGAGGGATACTCCGTTTGGAATAATCTTTGTGTTTTGATTGTTCGAGTATCTGTCTGAAGTGGCAAGAAAGTGGCATAACAAGAGAATTAGTTTCCACCTGTCTACGGCGATGGGCTCTTAGGAGAAAAACGACGATTTCCACAACTTTGAATGTTTAACGGAATTCTCATCCTGGCCATTTGGATATATGAGGAATTTCAGAGAGTTCTTCAGAGATATTCTTTGCATCTTATCGTCTAGGAATCTTCAGATTTTGTACATGTTCTGAGAACCACTTCACGAAGTTGGCTGGAGAAAGAAGAAAACTTCGAGAATCTTTTCTCCATCGCTCTCTATCAGGGATTGAATCAATTGAAGGAGCTCGCGAATCTAGAGATTAATTTGTGCTGGGGCAGATCAGTTACTACGAGTTTAAGATTCATTGAACGACTTTTCAATTGTTGAATTAACGGAAACTTCTCTCTCCTATCATACCACCCTTTATAGATCCTAGAGTAACTTCTTTAGGACTACCTTTTCTAATGAATGTAAAGAGTTTTTTTTTTCATCAAGGAGTAACCTTCTTTAGGACTACCTTTTCTAATGAATGTATAGAGTTTTTCTTTCCATCAAGGACCTCTTTTGGGTATTGACTATCTGTCCCTTAACCCTCCTATCAAATGAAACTCTTCGATAAAATTAATACATATATTAAGTTCAAATAAAATATGATGTCAAGGTACACAATGATACCAAACGAAACAAAATTCGAAAATTATTACCCAAAAATCCTTCCCAAAGGAAAAAGTCAAATCAGAAAGATGTGATATAAAAAAATAACAGCTAAGATAAATCCAAATCGATATTCACCCAAAAAAAATGCGAATGAAAGTCCGTATACCTCAGTCTTTTATAAAACACATCCAAACTCAAGAAAACTTCTGTGTTACCTGATCGTTGATAAATTATTAACCCCTCGTGATTCTAATAAAATCATAAGCTCTGCACTAGGTTGCTTCATGATTACTATAAGCTTCGCCGACTTACCCTGTAATAATGGTTTTTTTCCATATTCGAACACCTTTCCCATCTTCCAGGCTTTCCAAAGTTACTCCCTGATGCGCTGATGTAGTCTCATGTTCGACCTATTGACACTCGACACAATTCCTAATTTTAAAACACACACCCTCTAGCCCCGAAAATACACTTGAATCAAAATTTCGAGACCTATTCCCGTTTGCCTCGCGCATGACTCAATCCTCGAGAATTTGAAGAAAGATTTCACGTAGGCCACTATATCGGATGGAAATTATTCGATGACCAGCTTGGTGGCTGATGCCACCAGCCATTCGAAAAAACGCGGTTAGCCCTTTTGGGAGCCAACCTAATGGCTTCAGGTATCGCGATCAACTGCCTGCCCGTTCGATTCGATCGATCTCAATTTTTGATTCCGTCTTTCCCGCCAAGTCACAAAAGACAATATTCAATTGGCTGTTGGGGTTCGACCCACGCACTCGGTCCTCGTCCCTTTGGCCTCGTACAGCTGCGATATCCCTACGTCAGCAATAAACCCGCTTGTGGGAGCGTCAACTGGGCATAAGAAGTTATTTGTTCCAAGTTCCAGACATAACATATTCTGGATCAGCTTGATTACAAAGTAGCTTACCCTGAGCCCAATACACTATCGTAGCGTTGAATGACACTGGAGGGTAACTTTCTCTCGCAAGGCCCGATCTGCTCAACTAGCTTCAAGATCGAAGCGACTGAGACAATTTCCAGGTTTCGTAACATACATGACTGAACTTCCACTCCACAATGTTTTCCCAATAGCGGCTCCCATGGTTCACTTGTAACAAATTTTTCGTTACTTCCTTATCCATAACCAATTTCTCATAACTTTTCCGGTTATCTTTACGGTGGTACGGGTCAGTAGTCACTGCTTATCTCAGATCGACTCTTGACAATGTGACCATGACATTTCATTTTCGTGGCGATCGAGTTTGTTTTCGTGGCAAGTTGAGCCTTGTTTTTTCCGTAGTGTTTTTAAATACAAGAAAAACTCGAGAATGGTTTGTGGAAAAAAAGGTGAACTGTGATTTCGTCGAACCTAAAGGATATTCAGTCTCTTTCTTCGATTGACTCTCTACAAAGGCAGGTGGGCTGAATGAACTGATTTTGGTACGTTACGATCTATAAATTGAATGATTATCATTGTTGAGATTGGTGAAGTATACTTAATTCCTCATTTTGCTATCTTCGTTGTAATTGATTAACATATTTCTCTGCTTTTAATATGCTTATAATATTCGAATTCTTGGAGTAACTTCATGGTGATTTTTGAAGGTTAAGTATAAACTCTATACTGTAAGAGTTTCATTACCTTTGGGAATGGGAATTATCAGTAAATTTCTGATTAAATAATCTACATATCATTTTATATCCAACATGTCGTATATGATACTCCCATTGGCTAATTTCCATCAAGGTTGATTTATGTTTTGGATTTAATTAACGAAGAAACCCCAAAAAATATATTTCGGCCATTTTGTCAAGTATTAAGTGCACATGTCTGTGTCTGACGTAGAATCCGTTCTGACCATTTGGGACAAATTTTTTTGGAAATCAGTTTTACGCTTTTCATTTTTTAGGTACCAGATAATTGGTAGACTAGTGCTTACTTTACCGTACCAGTGAATTATTCCAAGGATTCCGATTGGAAAGTGTATTCAACTTTTCTGTGACAGTTCGGCAGTACCTTATAGGACAGCTCTCTGGTAAGCAATTTTGTTTTATTTTCATAACTACATGTTTATGAGATTAATTTTCTTTTCTCTCGAGGAAGAATTGCTTCGGGAGAGGATTGTACCTCTGGCTTAACTGGTCTCAGAACACTCGATTTAATATATGCCTCAAGCATAAAATTTGATTCACGTTTAATAATTTCCTTATATCAATTTACTTCATTCAATTCACAGTGAGTGTTATTTGATTTTTTATCGTTGTGGAAATAATTCATTTCAGTTACTACCTTGTCGCCAAGAGCAGGGAGATTCATTCAAAATTTTGAGAATTACCTGTCTTATCGATTTGAAAAGGGAATTGCCGCCCTATTTCAAAATTATCGTTATCTGAGAGAGTTGTGCCCACTGAAAGACGTCAGGTCTCCCTCTTCAGTTTATCTTTAAAAATTCTTTAATGAAAAGAATTATTTAACTTCATCTTTATACAAGAGAGTTGTGCTCACTGAAAGACGTGTGTCTCTCTCTTCTTATCTGAGGAGTATACTTTTGCTCTGACTATTATCTTGGTTCATGAACCTTATTTTTTCGTAGCTTACTAGAGTATTTTGGTTATAACGCTATATTTTCTTATGGTACTTGCTTTGAAATACTATATTTTTTCTCTGGCAACCTTTAGATAATTTTTTCTTTGAACATATTATATTTTTCCTCTGGCAATATTATAGTATTTTGCTTTAAAATACTATATTTTTTCTCTGGTAAAATTTCAAGGAAATTTTTATATTTCTTTTGGAATACCTTTCCTCATTAATTTTTTTTACCCTTCTGGTACATAGAATCACCTTATCAAAACTTACTTGTTTCAAAATTTAACCAAATTTGAACATAACGTTTTGGGTGAGGTTTGTTTTGTTTGGTTTTAAATTTTGCTCATTTTTAATATTTTTTTAATCATTAAAATTAACTTGGAAATTTGAATCCAGAATAGCAGATTTGATTGCTATTATCTTTGTTCTTTCACTGTAATCTTTCAGTCTTCTATATAGACTGAGATTTTTTTGTATGCTATCATTTGCATCTATCTTTTCACTCTAGATTAACATTTGAATCATAAAACTTGAGGTTCAAAGGATATCCTTCGTTCTCCCCTTTTTGTTCAAATTTTGATTCCTATCATCTTCTTCGCATGATATATACCACGGAGTGAAGCCACCTACGGAGACAGAAGGACTGGTACCCTAGGAGGTCATACAGCACATCCAACTCAACCTGTTCCGTGAAGATCAACCAAATTCACGCCAATAAGGGGGTCTGAAACCAAATAGAGAACCACCCACGACCAGATTCGTCGTCGTACCGCTGAGACCAATTTCATCATTTTACCACTGAGACCAGCTTCGTAGAAACCAGCCTTCTGCATCTCCCTCCTTGAAGACCTCCGCAGGTATCACCAACACCTAGAGGAATCGGGACTTTGTAAATGTTCAGATGTAATCAGAGTCAAAAAATATTTTGAATCCATATGTAATTTTTCAATTTTTGCACGGAATTTTCATACATTGTCAACGTTTGTTTTTTATATCATTTCGATCCAGTCCAATTACTATTCAGTCTGGAATAAATTTGTTAAGTTGATTTCTTGCATATTTATTTGCCTTCCCATACAAGCTAGGTGACATTTATTTAATTTTATTTATCTTTGGCTTTTGTCTTTAGCAAGCCTGGCGCCCAACTCTTGAACAAGTCAAGTTAATTAATGTATAATTTTTTTAGTGGCCCAATTTGATAAACTAGGAAAAGTCATTAATTGAACCTTACTCACGGCCTAACCGTATCCATCTGAGCAGCCTATCGGCGAAGTGATTTCACCTTCTTAAATTTGAATCATATAATTCAAAATCTGGGGTTCAAAAATGAAGGGTTTTACACACTCCATCACTCAGTGAACCCCGTTCATTCAGCCGGACCGCCTCAGCTCACTTGGTTCATACTATGGCTTATTTCCGCGTAGTCTGTATGGCTAACTCAGACAATCTATCTTATAACCCTGTCGGAATCGTATTGTATCGTCTGTCCTCGGAGCTGAACTCTAGCCCATATGCATCGATGTGTCTACATCTGTACTGCAGACACGCTTTCTGCTTTCACCATCTGGCTGCTACCCTCTAATATTCAAGGTCTGACATCACCCTGTGAATCTATGCACCCCCTCGTGTACTATGTCTGTTTTCCTCCAGCATAAATGCAAGGGAAACCGCGTTGCCTGCTGCTTCGCCTCCCATTTCTGGAAAACCCTCGCTGCTTGCACCATCATCAATAGTTCTTCCACCATTTCAACCCGAATCCCACAATAATTATGTTTAAAACAGGTCCTCCTAAAATCAATGAAACCAAAAAAAAAACAGTCCATTCATAACCATTTAAAAAGTCCATGGTTGAAAATCCTTAAAATATTTCAGCATTGAATATAATACCTTCAATGAACATCCTGTTCATATCATCAAATAAATCAACCTTCTCAATCATTATAAACAACACATTTAACGTTACCATTGAATCAATGGAACAAACAAACCATCAATTCATTTTATAGCAATAAAATTCCAAACCTAAAAATCAAATAATCAAAACGAAAAAATAGTAAAATCCATACAGCATTCATAAATAATTTCCTGATCAGTTTTTCAAACATATCAACATTATTCGATAATATGCTTGCCTATTCTGTGGTCCTGTCAGATAGCCAATAGATTTTTTTCAGGGAAGCCTGAAGGTGCTTCCTACCTTCGAATTTACTCATTATCTTCACCAATTGAACAAAATTAAACAAAAATCCCAGTATTTATCGAACCACCCCAGCATTCTTAAAAAAAAACCTTATTACAAATATGTTTCATTCAATTCAAAATAAATATTGATCAACTCTCGTTATCAAATTGTATGTCTTATTTTTTTTTTCGTTACTCAAAATTATTGGCCATTGCCAGATTACAATGCACTCAGTGAACTTATAGTATCCACCAAACTAATACGCTTACTACCATGTTGGATAAGGTTTGCCTCGACCTGCCCTATCAATTCTAGCTATTCTGCTCACCAGATATCATCCCCAAAATTCAAATTATCAGGAGTTCCCATATTCTGCCAAACAACGAAAATCTTCTACTTATACTCATTCGTACACTTACAATCAAAGCATTAATTCTTAAACCACTATTTATACATTCCCACTACAATTCCTAACCTGAGTGATTACAATCCAATAACATATATAGAACTTCCAAGTCGCGGGACATTTACTCTGCCAGATGGTGTCCTTACCCCTGGTATTCTGCGGCACTTCTTACAGAGCAAACCGCATAAATTCGTAAACAATGACACAGAAAAAAAATCATATGGAAAGCATGTCGTGCAACGCACAGAAATCACTCGGAAAAATACATAAAAACCCAAAAGGTCACCCGTAAAATAACAGGTTCTACCTGAATCTGACCTATAGGATGTGTCCAACCTAGTAGAAAGTAGGAACTATCGCCCTACTTTTGTATGCAAAGTGTACAATCGTTCAGAAAAATATACATCACAGAGCTCAAATATAGCTGAACTACGACGTAAATAATGCCAATTCGATGTAGGGACTGCCCTCTTACATAACGCATCATAGGGTCTATCAGCAGACCGCCCTCCATACAATCATCTCCTTTCCTGCACTCAGCTCACTGAAGGAACTGCCGTCCTACGAAAATCTTCCAAATGGTCTTTCCTCGACCTCCTCTATACCAATTTCCTATGGTCCTACCTCAACCTTAGTAATTTCTCAATACCTGTTCGTCTTCCACATAACATTTTGCGGGCCCACCCTCTCTGGGCATCCACTTCAACTGCAAAAGGTTACTTACTCCCTCTGCAGACTAACATCGCTATAACCAAAAATCATATTTGACGACAAACAACTACTTTCTGGGCACACACCCCGCCAAACGTTGACTGACTATCAACAAATACTCCTTTTCTACTAGCCTCCTGCATCCAATCGCCTTTTCATTATCCGAATGTCTCTCCAGACATCCTTCAAATCCATTTTCTCCCAAATCTACCTACCTCGACCTCCTCTTTATCATTTTGCTGTGGTCCTACCTCGACCTCCTGAAACAACGTCTTCTCTTCTCTGGTCCTTCACTCGACCTCCAAATTTTCACAATCTATGTTCTCCTTCAGCAGAACATCTCCCTAGGCCCACCCTTTCGCGGCGCACACTTCAACTCCTAAAAGGCCACTTGTTTCATCTGCAGACTTCCATCACTATAACAACAATCATATTATATGACCAACAATACTGTTCGGGAACATACCCCAACGTATATTGAAATACAATCAGCAAATACTCATATTTTTCCCGAACTTCATTGGGCCAATTTTTTGCCAAGTTAATATAATTGATCTGTTATTTCAATTAAGGCCTTCCAAAACTTTCTGCAAACGCCTTTTTTTTTCTTCAACTGTCTATCCTGACAATTACCATATTTTTCGCCCTTCGAAGCCATTTGTTCCCGTTCACTCCAAAAATCATCTTTAGTTGCTCCTTCCAGCAACCTACACCAACAAAATATCCTTAATTCGTCCCTGCTTCTCCAAATGGCGGCCAAATTTTTTTTTAATACGGTCCCTTTTTCCTTTTGCTGCCTTTCCTCTCAGTTCACCAGAATTTCTTTCAACCTGGGCCTGAAATTTCCTCAATAGCTTGATTTTTCATCCACAAAAATTTTCATAAACAGCCCTTTTATGCGGGCTAACGAGTGTCGCAGTCATTTCCCTCCTAAATTAAATCCTTGTCACAATCCAAAAAACAATCAACCATTTTTCCACACAACTTCCAAATGTAAATCTCCAAACTCTCCTGTAAACTTCAAAATAATGTTACGAAATAACTCCCCTAGATCTGGAAAATAAAATTAAAATCCACTCCATCAAATCATATTTACATATATTTTCAATTCCTGAAATATAATATCCCTAATTCTTCTTTATTAAATTTCCTTGATTATTTTCTTGCATTGAAATCAAATGCTTCTATAGAAAAAAAAACTATTTCAATTATTCATGTATGTAACAACCTGGTATTTAAAAATTTTTATTTTCTATTATTATTTTTCTTTCTACTCAAAAAAAATCTTTCAACAATAACTTCCAAAATATTCCTCAACATATTTACCATAATTAAGTTACAAAAAATTTTCAAGTTTTCTTCTTCTCTTACGGTTTTTCAGCTTCCATCGATGGTTCCTTCAATATTCATCGAAAAATGTCTTTGGTTAGTAAATAGGATGAACTCAACATGCAGATATACAAAAAACTCTTCAAAAATCATAACCACAAACCTTCTATGAATTCTCTGTCGAATCTACTCTGGAAATCCCAAATCGATTTCATAATGTCTTTCATTATCAACGTTTCGCCTTGAATTCAACTATAAGGTGGCATACATCTCAATCTTGTTCCCCCTGTAACGCTAAGCTGTATAATATTCATTTTTCAAATTTATCCTGTATGATAATTAAAAAAAAAACAAAAGATCGAGTCGCATCCCCGACTTCTTCTAAAAAAAAATCAACCGATTTTTTCTGAACCCACCCACCCACCAAAAAAAGTTTTCTAAAATCCCAATCTTAGACTGTTTTCTGTTTCATTATATATATATATATATATTTATATATATATTTATATTTATATATATATATATAAAATGGAAGGAATTTAATGGACATAGCCCTCAGAGAAAGTTGTTAACCGTAGACACGTGTTCCGGGCTCTCGGCCCTCATCAGTACGGTGGAGAAGTGCGAAGATGAACAACAGTTGGTAGAAAACGACAAATCAACGGAGTCAACAAACAGAAAGCCAGCCGCACATTCGTGGTTTCGGTCAGCAGACCCAGGAATTCCAGGGCAACAACCAACATCACAAATGTGCGGCTGGCTTTCTGTTTGTTGACTCCGTTGATTTGTCGTTTTCTACCAAGTGTCGTTCATGCTTGCACTTGCACACTATGTCCATTAAATTCCTTCCATTTTGTTTTTAACAGTCCTCTCGTTATTTCTCTCTTTTTTATATATATATATATATATATATATATATATATAAAGTTTTTATTGTAAACTATCCCACGAGAATGGATGATCTTGAAATAAATACGTACGCTCGATTAGATAACATGAAAAAATTTCCCATACTTACTTATATTATCTCAACTCCTCTAGTAAAGTATAGTCACACTCTCTTTTTCTAATGAATATGAATGTTTCCACATATAATATTCACGATATTAAAAGGGCAGCTCCTGTCACCAGGATATATGCGAGAAAATTCGATTTTTCCACACATCACACCAATTTTGATAGTGTTTCCATGCTAGAATGTAAGGCAGTGTTATTTTGGTCACCATAAGTTTATCGGACTCAGATTCGTGCCTTCGGCGAGGTCTTTTTTGAATAACTTTTCTTTTACAATAAATAAAATTGTACTTTTTCTATTATTTTCTTGAGTGGCTTTTTATTTTGATAAAAAATTCCCCTTTCTAGCTTGGTAACAATTTTTCCCAGAATTGTTGAATTAACGGGAACTTCTCTTTCCTATTAAACCACCCGTTATAGAACCTAGAGTAACCTTGCCTAAAACTACCTTTTCAAATTATTGTTTTTTTCTCCATCAAGGCCCCCTTTTGGGTTTTGACTATTTGTCCCGTAACCATCGTATCAACTGAAACTCTTCGATGAACCCAATACATATATCAAGTTCAAAAAAATCAAATATGATATCAACAAGATACAAAATGATACCAAACGGTACAAAAGTCGGAAATGATTACCCAAAAATCCCTCCCAAAAAAAAGTCACATCAGAAAAATGTGATATAAAACAATAACAGTTAAGACGAATCCAAATCGATAGTCACCCAGATGAAAATACATTTCAAGTAAAAGCCCATATGCCTCAGTCTTTTATGAGACATAAAAAAGATTATTTAGTTTCTCATTGAAAGTCGAGGACACCTCTATCTGATCGTTGATAAATTATCCAGTTATCCCAACACCCCAAGTAATAATGGTTTTCTCCAATATTCGAACACCTTCCCCATTTGCCAGACTTTCCAAAGTTACTGCCCGATGCGCTCGTGTCTCGTTCGATCTATTGACACTTGAAGAAATTTCTATATTTTAAAACACACTCTGAACGCACTAGAAGCTTGACTTTTGGTGTTGTGGATTGGCTTATAGTGACAATTGTTGGTGACCTGTCGATGGTGCACGGAATTTCCTGCCTTGGAACTCCACAGCACTATTTTGAGTTTCACGTCGCAAATTATAGATGTCGCTTCTATAATGTTTTGCATGTAATATATATATATATATATATTAATATATATATATATATATATATATATATATATATATATATATATATATATATATATATAATATTCTTGTTTTGTTATTAATGTTTATAGTTTTGAATTATTAGCTATAGTGACCATAATGGCAAATATTTAGAAACTATTTTTCAATGATTTTTTCAACTCCTGAACGTTATATATGAATTAAGATAAACGATCAATGTTTATATGGAAAGACAGGAAACTACTGGTCGAGAAAAGCGGAACTATTTTCGATCAATCGATGACAAAGATCCCAACCACATCCAATTCAGAATATCCACCCCAGAACTTGACGGGAACGGGCATCGGGAGAATGGGGTTGTTTTGAAATAGAACAATGATCAAACATTTTTGGGGCTGTACGTAGTCTATTTGATCGGTCAATTCAACAGTCAATTAACCGGTCAATTTACCAAGAGAGATATTTGACCCCAGTCAATTGAGCGGTCCTGCACCAAACGCGGGTTCTCCTAGTCAAAACCCGGGTGAGCGGCCGTCTTGGATGGTAACGCCGAGGAGAAGAATTAAACATTCGTAGATCCAGACTGGGAAACGGTGGAATGCTTCAACTGCAGACTCAATTTGATTTTTTTGTTGTGTTGCTCCCTGCTGAATTAGGTCAGTCAGTTGGAAAAATAATTTTGACTGTTCTGGGTACAGTTTTTCAAGGGCTTTCAAATGACATATTTCAAGTCAGACATACACACAGAGACAGACTCCACTCTGGAAATGGTCTAAATCGTCTCGGTGGAATCGATATTTTTTTCGCAAGATTACATTACTTGACCACGGGAGGCAGCCGATTCAGGCATTCCTTATTTCCGTTTTTGGCTTCCAACATTATTTCACCATAATGGTATCATGGTTTCACCATTTCGACTCAGTATAGTCCAATGGTGTTAACGGAACCGTAATAGGGTACCATTTGAAACATTCAAAAGATACGTTCCAGAAATATATCGTGAACATTTCATGTGCGGAGTAGTGTATCTGTAATGTTTCAAATACAGATAAAACATGTTGACAAAAGACATATAACTGAATGATCCAAGTATTCCCTATGAAATGACTGAAAGGAAAGTTATGTTTCTAACACAATAAAATTATACTCACAAAGAAGTATTCAAATAACCCGCGCCATTATGATTGTTTCGTCAGACCACCGGGCTCTAGTGTATCACGTGATCAGTTGTGACCAATGGGGACATTCCGACATCTACTCATCAGCCAACGTCGCCAACTGGTTTGGCCATTTTGTGTCTTGTGACTCTTGTGTTTGATTACTTTTATCATTTATTAGTTTTATCAAATGTGCTTGGACTGCATGGCCGTGAATTTCAATTTGATGTCTAGTTCAATGTGTTATGACTATGAATATTAGTCAAAAATATCAACAGGTATATAAATAATTGATATACGATCCCTAGTTATAGGTTAGGGGTAGGTTAGGTTCAATACAGAAATACAAATTATGAAATCGAAGGTTAAATAAAATGTGGCGAGATTCATGAACTAGCTCTGATATGCTCTCTAATTTTCATTTGTGTGCATCATATATATATGTACCTATCTATAGTGTGCATGCTGTTTTCATATGTGAAGCTTGTTCATTATGTTTTGTTTCATACACTACATGAATTATCAGACAGTGCGATTAAGTTGTTGAATCAACAATGGTTATAATGGCTCAGTTAATGGCTATATTATGTTGTGAGATTAAGTGTGGATTCATGCAGCACAAAATAACAATTATCAAATAAGAAATAACAATTACCAATTAACAAGAATGAAAATGTAGCATTCATGCACTCAAAATAACAATTGAGAAATAAAAAGTAAGCATACGCACAAGACGGAGATCCGAGGCATTTAAATTAGGTAATCCTACTTTTCCGAAATTCCATGTCCCCTCGATAATAAAAATTCAAAATGTCCAATAAACAATATGAAACAAAACAATTCCTCAAATATTAGAAAAATTGAGGTTATTTTCATCATCGGTTTGACCAATCCGCGGTCATCTGCGTACTAGTTGCGCAGTAGAAGAAAATTTCGTTGAAATAATGTAAAGAGATAAAAGTTGGCCAATTTCTACATGTTATTCCTTAAATGATAATTGTTATTTGTCTGCATGAACATAGTCATTGAAAACTATAGGGTTCAACTTATATTGCTAAATGTTATTTCTTGATTGTTATTTGATTATTGTTATTTTGTGCTGCATGAATGCACACTAACTCTAGACAATTCTTCACTGCCATACTTGTGTGGATTAAAAATTCAATGGACCAATCTTGGACATGTATCTGTTTCTAATTTCAATCATTATATTTTCATGAGTTGCATTTTTATTTACAGCTATTTCACTGATTATACAAATATGGATAGACAAAGACTGAAGTGACTGAAAGGTGCACTTCAACATGGTTTTGCCAAACAGCCCTTATATATAAGAGGGAAGGAAATAAATAATTAGCAGTTTTTATTCTGTAACAGTACTACTGTTGTATGACCAATAAAGCATGATGAGATCATACCTGTTTTTTTTCGGCATTGCACACTACCTTCTCACATCCATTTCATGAATCAATAGCAATACTGAAAGTCGATTCAGAAATTGTAAAAATTTATTTTGAGATCTTTTCCTCTCATGCTCATACATAGGATATGTTTTGTATCTACCATGTTCCAGAAACATGTCAGATGATACGTAAAATGATTTACTCCAGCAATATTTCAGATATGTGTTTTTATGTATTCATATTCACTTATGTTATGTATCAGAAATGTTATACGTGAAATATTTCTCGTGAAAAGTTTCACACCTAGGTCATTTCTGGTTTCTGCCATGTTTCAGGAACGTGTCTGAGTCAAAACATGAAATGTTTCAAATGGATAATGATCGGTTCCAGAAATGTTTCAGACACATATTTTGGTTTACTGGGTTGTATATAATATATTACATACCCGATGCCCATGAAAGGCTAGATGAATCCAGCTTATGTATCATCCTGAGTAGTTTCCCTATCTTCTAGATTTTCATGGAAATAGGGTAGATAGAATAACGCAATCAGATGATGTAGCTTCTGTACTGGGAGATAAAAGAATTAGGTCAAGGTGGTTCCCCCACGAGTAAAATTGTTATTGTTAATATATTACATTATTACGTTGTTATATATAAAAAAAACATCATTTAAAAAAATATACATTTGTTATTTCGAAGCTAACCTTGAATTGAACTGTTGCCGTCTCTCCGTTCCGTTCCCCACCATACGCTCGTCGCGGGCAAAATATATCGTATGCAGCCTTAGTACTTTTCGAGATTATATCTGTCAAACTAAATGGTCAATCACTTTTATTTTATTTCACAATATCTGTGATATTCTGCTCTAGCTCCTCCTGGTTTTTCATGAACTTCTTAATTTTAGTACAAACGGTAGAATTAATAATGTGCTGTTTGCATATCTAGGAATTTTGCTGGGGGGAAATGACATAAAAAAGAGTTATATACAATAGGTACAAAAACATCAGTATTTTTTTTCATTCCAATTTAAACGAAAATACGAAATGTAATAAAATGAAAAAATATTTAGAGATACTTATAATAGGTACAAAAACAAAGATTTCTTTCGTTAAAATTAAAATAAAAAACAAAATGAAATCCAGTCTCCTTCATTTCTTATCTGCAAACATTTGAAATATCTATTTGCACATCTCTATGAACATGAAGTAGAGCTAATCCAACCAACCGCTCCGGTTGATCATTGATCGCAGCCAAGCTTTCAATCGCTTCAACGAGGAAAAACTCCGTTCAGCGGATGACACACTAACTGGCAATTTATTTAAAATATGAAAACAAGGGAAATATGTTAGCATCACAAGATTTATAAAGAAAAATAATTTAAAAATGCAAAAAATGATGGTATCAGCTGAACACTTGAAATAATGTAATTTCGTTGAAAAATATTTTTTTTATTTAATTTTGATAATGTTAATTGTTAATTGAGTAATTTATTTGGTAACGCCGATTTTATTAAAGACCAAATAATTATTCACAGAATGTCTGATGTTTTGCTTCCTGGAGCATATTTTACATTTGATTACTCTCGTTTCGGACATCCATCGTCTTAATGGATTTAAAAGGTATTCACGACGTTTCGAATGCTTGTATCTGCAATCGTCTCCAGGTGAATACTGTATTGTACAGTATTCATCTGAAGACGTACAGTATTCACCTGAAGACGATTGCAGATACAAGCATTCGAAACGTCGTGAAAACCTTTCAAATCCATTGAGACGATGGATGTCCGAAACGAGAGTAATCAAGTTACCACATCGTCTACAACCTTCAAACACACATTTTACATGTTTACTCAATGATATCACTTTATAAAACTGTTTAAAAGTTGATAACTTCTTATTTAAATAAGAAGAAGAAATCAACAAATTAGAAGAAATCGAGTAAATATTGTCAATTTTTTTATTCATATTTCACATTATTATAAGTTTTATGTATGACGAAGGCATTTTACAACAATAAAAAAAAATACGCAATATGTTTATAGAGTATTCACAAACATTCATAACTTGAATATGTTCATAATAATATTTTTTTTATTATTTGAATATTATATTAAGATTTTTCCTCTTTGAAATTAATAATTGGTTATTTTCTACCTAATAAAAAAAAACTTTTGTTATTAATGTAATCGTTTATTTGAAATAACAATTAAACAAACTTTGATTGGCATTAAATTTTTTTGAGTGGAACAAAAAATAACAAAAACAACCATATACGACAAACTGTTCCAAATTTTTATTTTGTAATTTTTCTAGAAAATTCTAGAAAAAAAAAAATTGTAATAGTTTTTCCTATATGGTTGTTTTTGTAATGTTTTGTACCATTCAAAGAATATAGTGCCAATCAGAGTTTGTTCAATTGTAAAGTAAATAAACAAATACATCATTCATAAAAAATATTCGTATTGGGTAGAGAAGTCCCAATTATTAATTTTAAAGAAAAAAAACTCATAATATAATATCTAAATGATAAAATAAAATAAAAAATGTTTATAACAGTTTTTAAAAACAAACAATTAGTTATTTTTCAATAATTAAAAAGCAAAAAAAAATTTTTTTTAAATATATTTTTAATGTTGTAAAATGCCTATGCCGACATAAAACTGATAATAATGTGAAATATCAATGAAAAAAAACAATATTTATTCAATTTCTCATAGTTTGTTAACTTTAGAAACTTATAATTGACAAGATAATCAACTTTCAAACAATTTAATGGAGTCATTCTGTGAACAATTCGGTTTTCAATAAAATCGGCAGTTCCAAAAAAACAACTTAGTTAACAATAGCCTCACAATATCAAAATTCAATGAAAACATCCCCCCCCCCCTCAAATACGCGCTTGCTGTGAATACAAGTAACCTTGTTTTTTTCCTTTCTGGAAGAAAGAGAATACACTTTCTACTGCGAATAAAAATATTCCCATGATATTTATTATATACTTATTTCAGTATTTATATGGATCTCATGTAAGAACTGAAGAAGAATACTAACCTGTTGCATAACCATTTCGTCCCATATAATTTACTTTGATTTGAAGCTTGTTAAAAATTGCTTATTCGCTATCGTCAGGTTTGGATATTTGGTCGCCACTCACTGCCCTTAGTCGAAACTTCGATGTTGGGAAACGTATTTCTGAGGAAGAGAACATCTGTATTGACCAAGGAACGGTCAATTCTTTTTGCCGATAGAGGGCGCGAGCGTTCCATTTCGAATGTTTTTTTATAGGGATTCAAAAATAAGAGCGTTAACGGAATAGTGATATGAAGAAACGTTAGCAAATATCGGTCATTTGGGCGAAACACTCTTTCCATTTGCTTCATATCGGGTGAAATGATTCTAGAACCTGAACGACCTTATGTGAATTCGATTCATTTTGAACATTGTTGCCTGATCTAGGTAAGAATAAGAATTGTCCTACATTATATCGAATGGGTTGATTATCTTATTATTGTTGAATTTTTGGGACTTTTCACAAATTACTAAGTGAATTAGAGCTCTCAGTTTATACTTCTTTGGGTCCGACTGAGAAATTTTTTGTCATGTAGGTAATATTTTTTTCTCAGAATCCACCAACTTACATACGAAACCCTGAGTTTTTATAGTCAATTTCCAGGAACTGTTGGAATACTCCGCAAACAATATATTTCAATGGGACTGTATGTGGAACTCATAACCATATTTTTTCTGTCCCAAAAAAAAATTACTGGACATTTTCCGAACTCTTTCTGAAGGAAGTATAAAGCTGAAGCACTGCAATTCGTGAAAAGTGCTTCAAATTGTCGATGATAATTTCGCCCTCTAGTCAAGCTCCTTCCAGCAATTTGCCAGTACATGAATGATTACAGGAATTTTTCATTTTACCAGTTCGGATGATTTAAAAAAATTTGGGAATGAATTACCTCTACAAATATTTTCAATTCTATTTGTAGTTGGCTGTAGCGCTACGATTAGACAATGATTAGATGCAATGAGCTCTCGGAAGATATTGTTCTGATTCAAGTTGAAATAATGAATTTCACAAAGTAAGCACATACTGCATAACTGGACGATGAAGTAACGGATGTGATATTATTATGTACCACCCTATAATTTCGAAAAATCGAATGTGAATACACTTCTACTGAGAATAAAAATATTTCCATGATATTCATTATATCTTATTTTAGTTCTTATATGGATCTCATGTAAGAACTGTTGCATAACCATTTCGTCCCATATATTTACTGTGATTTGAAGCTTGTTGAAAATTGCTTATTCGCTATCATCGGTGTCAAGTTAGGTTTGGACATTGTCTCTTTAGACAATGGTTTGGATATTGGGTAAGCCACTCGCGGCCGGTAGTCGGAACTTTGATGTGTAAAAATTTATTTCTGAGGAAGAAGAAATCTGTATTTACTAAGGAACGGTCAGTTCTGTTCGCCGATAGAGGCCGCAAGCGTTCCATTTTGAATGTTTTTAATAGGGATTCAAAAATAAGAAGATCAACGGGAAAGTGATATGAAGAAACGGTAGCAGATATCGTTCCTTTGGGAGAAACACTCTTTTCATGCTTCTCATTGGGTAATATGGTTCTAGAACCTGAACGGCCTCCTGAAAATTCGATTTATTTTGAACATGGTTGCCTGATCTAGGTGAGAATAAGAATTGTCCCACGTTTATATAAAATAGGTTGATTATTTCATTAGTGGAGAATCTGACATTCCACTGTATATTTTGGACTTGTAACAAATTACTAAGCGAACTAGAACTCTCAGTTTATACTCTTGGCTCATCTGAATTTTTTTATGTCATGAACTATTTTTTTCTCACACAGACGAAAATTCATTAGAGGTTTCGATATCCCTCATCAGAATCCACCAATTAACATACGAAACTCTGAGTTCATATATATATATATATATATATATATATATATATATATATATATATATATATATATATATATATATATATATATATATATATATATATATTATATATATATATATATATATATATATATATATATATATATATATATATATATATATATATATATATATATATATATATACATTTTCCGAACTATTTCTGAAGGAAGTATAAAGCTAGAGCACTGCAATTCGTGAAAAGTGCCTTAAATTGTGGATGATAATTCCGCCCTCTAGTGGAGCTCCTTCCAACAATTGGCCACTACATGGATGATCACAGGAACTTTTTATTTCATCAGTTCGGATGATTTGAAAAAAAAACTGGAAATGAATTACCTCTACAAATATTTTTAATTCCATTTGTTGTTGGCTGTAGCGCTGCGATCAGGGCCGATCCTAGCAGGTGTGCAGCGCGTGCACCGCACGCGGGCGGCCAAACTAAGGGGCGGCCACGAAGCGGCCGCAGGCCTCATTCAGTTATAACAATCAGCTATTTTTTAAAAGGAGAAAAATTAAACGTTAGTGCTCAGTTGTGTTGTGTGTTGGTCTATTGTCCATTAGTATCTTCTCCTACTCTCATCTACACACATTCTTCATTTGAGAGCAAAATTAATGGCAGAGCCGGCAATGCAGCATAAAAAATTGAACTTTCTATAAAAAAAACCCAAGGGCCATATTTTTGACACGACTAAGTATGTTTGGTTCCTGTGTGCGGCGCGGTGGCTCATTCATGTACGTATAGTCTTTACGATGTCAGTTGAAACGACGAAAAAAAATTTAAAGTAGGTACCAGCGGCGAAACCTTTGAAAAAAACGTGCTGTTGTTCGCCGGGCGGCTTTTTTTCAAAGGTTTCGCCGCTGCGGCCTCCTTTGAATTTGTTTTTGCCGTGTCAACTTACTTGTAAAGACTATATATATCACAGTCGGCACGCGGCTCGCAGGTCAATGGTCAAAAGAAACTTCTTTTTAGCGGTTTTCTTTATAGATAAGAAATGGATTGTTTCGACAAAGTTAAAGGGATGCGGCATCGGAATTTTTTTTGCTACTTCACCACTATATATAATTTTCATTTCAAAATGTTCATTCAATTTTGAATCAACATACAATAAGACTGGTCATAAACACAATCAAGTGCAAGTGTAAGTTAATATTGGAAATTAGTGACAAGGTGTTGCTGTTGAGTATCGTTTAAATATTTAAATCAGAACTGTGGTAAGTACCAAAGCTCTTAACCAGATTTATGAACGAATGAAATGTTGTACAGGGTATTTTCTAATTAGATAAAAAAAGTGGGCATATTTTTAAACTAATTTTGTCGCGATAATTCGTTTTGAAAATAAGTACAGAATGTTTGAAAATTCAAAATTTATTTTCAATTCTTTCAAAATTCGTTAGCACAAAATGTTATTTTTTTACAAAATTATAGGTTACCAACCGGGGGAGTTTATGAAAATTTCAATTTTTACCCAAATTTTGAAAGAGCGCAACGAATCATTATTTATTTTAAATAATTTGCTCTTACTTTTTCAACAGGAATGAGGATTTCTTGTGAATAACCCATATTCTTACACTTTAAGTAAAAAAAAGTATTAACAATGGTAGGTACTTTTTAGAGGTCATTTTGATGAATCTCAAAATTTCTGAAGAATTCCTATTCATTTTATCTGCATCTGTGAGCCATGATATACTTATCGTTCTTCTCACCTTTCACCTTTAGATGTCGTCCTCGTCCAAAAACAGAAAAACTAAAAGAGAGTCAGGTGCCTTCTATAGAAAAGAGAAGAATAGAAGGAATCTCAAAACAAGCGGGAGCATTGAAAAAGTATTTTGGAAAACCGGATAAAAGTGAGCCCGAACAAAAAGGTTTGAATCAAATCGCGGAGTTTGATTATTCTCAACCATCAACATCCACCAGTACTAGTGAAACAAACAATAAATCAATAGATTTCACACCCGATGAAGGTGATAAAGCTGCAAGATCATCATCAAGCAGTCCCATTCCCAGTGAAGCCGAATGTGAAGATGAGAGCAAAGAGGAAGAGGGCTCTGCTCAAGTAGCACTAGATGATCCAGGTACTTGGCCTAACATTTTGACAAAAAAATATATCGATTTATTGGTAGAACACGGTCCCAAACGAATTGCAGATTGATGAGAGTGGCAGAAAATTTAGCTGTTCATATTATAACAAAACTTTAGTGAACGGGTAGGAAATAAATCGCGCGTGGCTCTGCTATTCCATAAAACTAAATTGTATTTTTCGTTTTGCATGTTGATTGTTTAGTAGAGATAGTTCAACACAACTTGTAAGTACTGGCTTTTCTGATTGGCGTCATTATTCGGATTACCTCAATAAGCATGAAAATACTCTAAAACACGTTAAGTCTATAAGATCGTGGTGCGAAATAAAGACGAGGATGGAAAAAAATTGTACTATTGACGCAGAACAACAAAATGTTTACAATATTGATTGCTGTAGTACAATTTTTAGCCAGTCAAAATTTGGCATTCAGAGGAACTAGTACGGAGTTGTATCATAGAGATAATGGTAATTTTTTAAAGGCAGTAGAGATGTTGGCCAAATTTGATCCAGTTATTTCAGAACACCTCAATAATATCAGTAAATACAAAGATAAAAAAAACACGTATTCCACACTACTTAGGGCAGCATTTTCAAAATGAAGTAATTCATATTTTAGCCGAATCTATTCGTAATGAGATAACACGCATTGTCAAAAAAGCCAAATATTACACTATAATTTTCGACTCTCCGAACAGTAATATTCTGATGCCCATCAATGGGACTTCTTATATATTCTTCCCAATCAAAATTCTACTGCGGCTCATCAATGGCCCACTGTTTGGTGTACACTGAGATCAACCGCGAGAAAACTCGTAACGAACGATGGTCATTTGTTAATTTTCATTTGTAGTTGTGGCGTGTGGCGTGGTCGGCGAGGAGTATAGAACTCTTGTCTATTCATAACCGTTTTAAAAGTCCATGGTTGAAAATCCTTAAAATATTTCAGCATAGAATAGAAAACCTTTTATGAACATTGTGATCATATCATCAACCTTTTCAAACATTATAAACAACACATTAAACGTAACCATTGAATCAATAAAACAAAAAACCATTACTTCATTTCATAGCAATGAAATTACAAACCAAAAAATCAAATTATCAAAACGAAAAAATAGTAAAATCCATACAGCATTCATAAAAAAATGTCACATGAGTTTTTCGAAAATATCAACATTATTCGATAATATTCTTGCCTATTCTGTGGTCCTGCCAAATGGGCAATAGATTTCTCCAAGGAAGCCCAAAGGTGCTTCCTACCTTCGAATTTACTCGTTACCTTTCCCAATCAAACAAAAATCCTGATAGTTATCGAACCACCTCGGTATTCTTTAAAAAAAACGTATCAACCACCCCATATTCCAAATATGTTTCATTCAACAGCTGAAAACGATCTAAAAAATATATTCGAATGGTTCAGATGTAATGTCCTAACAGTAAACGTAGAGAAAACCAAAGTTATCCCATTTACTTCATACGAAAATAATTTACCCCATTACGATACCCTCACGTTTAACAATGTTGATGTCCCATTAGAGAGGTCGGTGAAATATCTAGGAATTCATATTGATTCGTTTCTTAGGTGGGACATACATATTGTTAATGTAGTGAAGAAAACCCGTGGACTGATATACAGATTCTGGCAGTTCAAGAAATTTTTAGGGTTCACACATCTCCAAATCCTGTACCATGCTTTAGTAGAATCCATCATTCAGTACGGTATTATTGGCTGAGGAGGCATTCTGAGTTGTCATCTAAAACCTTTAGAGGTACTCCAAAAATGGTTCATCAAAATAATATTGGGTAAACCGAAAACTTACTCAACTGAACAACTGTTCTCTGAATCCGGACTACTCGACATGAGACAATTGTTCTGTAAAACGATTATTCAATTCGTTTCTGGGAATAAAACTTATATCCATTCAGTGAACCATGAATATTCCACCAGAAACAACAAAGGGATCAATGTATTCATGCCCAAAGCAAATAAGTCAGTTTGCCAGAGATGCTTCACTTACCTTGCTCCTCGCTTACTCCGTTTATTACCTGATGAACATCAACAATCAATTCAAAATCATTACTGAAGAGAAGATTGAAACTTTGGATCCTGGATACCGATAAAACAATAATTCACAGCATTATCACCTGTTGATTCATAATACTTGCCATCTCCCTCATTCCACTACATTGAAACCTTTCCGAATATGTCATTTACTGTATCTACTTTTTTACTATTATTATCATGTGTCTTATGAAATGTAATTTTATGTAAATATTGTGTTTTTAACTGAAAGACATTCTGTAATTTTATAAGCAGCGTTCTTTATATTTATATTTGGTTTTATTTTTCAACCGGCGCTATTCCTTTGAGAAATATTCAACCAAAACTTTAATGATATACCTGTATCCTTTGAAAAATATTCAAACCATACAAAGAAATGATAGATGGAGGTATACTCACGGACAAGTTCTTCACTGAACTTAAGTGAGTTAATATTTCCATGCATCTCACGGCTTTTCACATGGTTTATCCATTGGATACCGTTTCTTTTTTTGAGCTTTTATTTCCCTGGAAAAATGTATATCCCTTCGTGTATATTCCATTTGCAAAAGTTAATATAGTTATGCCCTCAATTATATTCAATAGCTTGTCTACAAATATAAAAAATTTCAAAAATATCTCACTATTGAAGGAAGATTTGATATTATTTTTATTGCAAAACTGTTTTTATTCACTGTCGGAATTTTAAATGTAACTTTAACTAGCTATAAGTCTACTGAATATTTAGTTTTGTTAGTTTTTCAAACTTAATGTGTTTTTCTGTATTCTAATTTTAGGTTCAGTTATTGACAATTTCCATACAATGTAACTTTCAAACGGAAATAAAGATTATTATTATAAAAAAAAAAAAAAAATTGCACAACTTTCGTAATCTAATTGTTTCTTATTTTTTTCAATTACTCAAAATTATTGACCTGCCCTGTTATTTAAAATTAATATATTTCTCTTTCCAAAAATTATTGAATTCTCTAGTTGATAAATCAAATTACTTTGTTGGGCAAGGCTGTATCCACCGTATTTTCTCCACAAACACGGTGGAATTGTGTAAATATCCAAATTCAACTCTCTGGCTCAGATTCGCGCATTCATGTGCACTTCCATAACCTTACCAAAATGTAAGGCAATTCAGTTAGGTCAGTCATACAAATCGTTGTATATTTCCATAATCCATGTGGACAATGGTGACCTCCTATTCTCGTACGCCCAACAATTCATGACAAGAAAAAACCTTTTTCTTTCTGTCTGCATTACGCAACCCCTCTTCAGCAAGATGATGAATTTTCCTGACGACCGTTTCCGCCCCTGTCCCGCGGCTGGAAAATCCACAAAACTAAATGCCCTCAACCTATTTCGAAGTTTCCTTTTAGGCCATGGCCAGAGTACAATGCACCCAGTGAACTTATAGTATCCACCAAACTGAAACGGTTACTACCACGTTGGATAGGGACTGTGTTGACCTGCCCTATCAATTCTAGCTATTCTGCCTACCCGATATTATCCCCAAAATTCAAATCAATAGAAGTCCCCATATTCTGCTGAACAACGAGAATCTTCTACTAGTACTCATTCGAACTCTTGCAATCGAAGCATTCATTCTCAAACTATGATTCATACATTTCCTAACCTAAATGATTACATTCCAATAACATATATAGAACACCCAAGTAGCGGGACTTTCACTCCGCCAGCTGGTGTCCTTCCCCCTGGTGGAAGTATTCTGCGGCCCTTCCTACAGAGCAAAACACATGAATTCGTATACAATAACAGAAACAAAAATCGTACCAAAAGCACGTCGTGTGCAACGCACAGAAATCGCTCGATAAAAAATACCTAAGAACCCAAAAGGTCACCCGTAAAATAACAGGTTCTACCTGAATCTGACCTATATGATAGGTCCAACCTAGTAGATAGAAGGAACCATCGCCCCACTCTTGTATGCAAAGTGTACAATCGCTCAGAAAAACATACGTCACAGTCGCTCAAAAATCGCCCAACTACGACGTAAATAATGCCAATTCGCTGTGGGGACTGCGGTCTCACGAATCATAGGGTCTATCATCAGACCGCCCTTCATTCAATCACCTCCTTTGCTGCACTCAGCTCACTGTAGGAACTACTGTCCCACAAAAATCTTCGATATGGTCCTTCCTCGACCTCCTCTATACCAATTTCCTATGATCCTACCTCGACCTCAGTATTCTCTTGATACCTGCTCCTCTTTCACAGAACATTTTTACGGGCCCACCCTCTCTGGGTATCCACTTCAACTGAAAAAGGTTACTCACTCCCTCTGCAGACTAACATCGCTATAACCAAAAATCATATTCGAGATCAAGTTTTCCCAAATTCTGCATCCAATGCCTTTTCAATCCGAATGTCTCTCCAGACATCCTTCAAAGCATTGCTTCCAAATCTCCCTACAAAATATTCGATACGGTCCTACCTCGACCTCCTCTTCACCATTTTCCTGTGGTCCTATTCGACCTCCGAAAACAACGTCTTCTCTTCTGTGGTCCTTCACTCGACCTCCTAATTTTCACAACCTTTGTTCTCCTTCAGCAGAACATCTCCCTAGGCCCACCCATTCGCGGAGCCCACTTCAACTTCTGAAAAGCAACTTGTTTCATCTGCAGACTTCCATCACTATAACAACAATCATATTTGGTGACCAACAACTACTTTCCGGGTACATACCACGACGAACATTGAATAAAAATCAGCAAATACTCATATTTTTCCCGCACTTTATGTCTGCAATCGCCTTTTTTTTCTTCAACTGTCTATCCTGACAGTTACCATATTTTTCGCTCTTCGAAGCCATTTGTTTCCCGTTCACTCCAAAAATCAGACGACTCGTACTTTCATGAATCTCCTACAACAACCTTTTCAGCCTTTCTTCTAACAACCTACAATACGAAAAAATAATCCTATTGCTCTTCCAAACCTACAAAAACCAAATTTCCTAAATACGTCCCTGCTACTCCCAACTGCTTCATTCGCAGTCATTTATCTCCTAAATTGAATTCTTGTCACAATCCAAAAAAAAAAAAACGATATTTTTCCACACAACTTCCAAATGTAAATATCCAATCTCAAAATACGGTTAATCTCCAGAATCTCCTGTAAACTTCAAAATTCTTTAACAAAATAAAGACCTGGAGAAAAAATCCACTTCATCAAATCATATTTTCCTATATTTTCAATTACTGAAATATAACATCCCTAATACTTCTTTATCAAAATTTTCTTGATTATTTCTTGCAATAAAATCAAATGCTTCTATAGAAAAAAAAAACAATTATTCACCTATGGCTGTGTACTTGTATGTTACAACCTGGTATTTAAAATTTTTCATTTTCTCTAACTTAGAAAAAAATCTTTCAAATATTCAAAAATTAAAAATTTTTTTTTTACGGTTTTTTAGCTTCATCGATGTTCCTTCAATATTCATCGAAAAATGTTTGGGTTAGTAAAAAGGATGAACTCAACATGCAGATATGAAAAAAATCTCTTCAAAATCATAACCACAAACCTTTCATGACTTCTCCGTCGAATCTACTCTGAAAATCTCTAATTGGTTACCAAATCGATTTCATAATGACTTTCAATATCAACGTTTCGCCTTGAATTCAACTATTAGGTGGCGAACATCTTATTCTCCTCCCCCTGTAATGCTAAGCTGTATGACATTCACTTTTCGAATTGACCCTGTATGATAATTCAACAAAAAATTTCAAAGTTCGGGTCGCTTCCCCGACTTATTTTGAAAAAAATCAACTGTTTTTTCTGAACAATTCCCTATTGATATTCTCTGTGATATGTTCGAAAATGCTCGGTAAAATTGATTTTGGTACCCTCTACTTTGTTTGGAAAACAGTTTTGTGTATGAACTTTTTCCAAAATAACTTCCCATCTCTCTAGCTATTCAATTCAACTACCCAATTTATTTGTGGCTGCGTACCCACTTTGTAGAACACAAATCAGTTTCGCTAACATTTTCTCCCTCTGAAAATTTATTCCGCCAATCCCGTACTTTTTTTCTGAAACGTTATGCCAATGTTCCCCCTTTTTTTTCTCGCCCACCTGGACAAGATTCCAAAAATCCCAACCGCTAGGTCACGATTTGTAATGTAACGGGGAACAGTTCACTAGACTGCTTTCTGTTTTATTTAATATTTATATATATATATATATATATATATATATATATATATATATATATATATATAAATAAAAAACAGAAAGCAGTCTAAAGAACCAAAGAACTATATATATATATAAAGTTTATAAATTCTTCCTATCGCAAAATATCTACCACAGAAATGGAAGAACTTGAAATCAATCAGTACGCGCGATTGGATAACATAATAGAATTTCCCATATTTACTTATATTATCTCAACTACTCTCGAAGAAAACCACACTCTCTTTCCCTAATGAATATGGATGTTTCCACATATAATATTCAAAATATTATAAGGAAAGCTGCTGTTACCAGGGTATATGCGAAAAAATTCGTTTTTTCCCCAATTGACCCAATGTCAAAACTCAATGACAAATTTCAAAGTCATTCAAGGTCACACGTAACGTCATAGTAGTAGGGGGGGAGACCCAGAACCGGCTCAAATCTCCTACTAGCTTCAAATCAAAGTGAAATATATGAGAAAAAATGGTTATGCAACAAGCTAGTATTCCAGTTCTCATATGAGATCCATATAAATACTGAAATAAGTATATAATAAATATCATGGAAATATTTTTATTCGCATTAGAATGTTTATTCTCTTCCAGAAAGGAGAAAAACAAGATCAAAGATCACTTGTATTCACATCAAGCACGTATTTAAGGGGGGTGGGTGTAATTACCACCCTTTCCAAGAAACAGCAAAATGTTTAAATCGATGGAATGGGCACCACACTATACATCTCTACTCGAATCCAGAACGTCGTGGCTGCTATTGTCGCTAGGCATGTTCTCATAAGTCTAGTCGAGAAGTGAGTTTCCTGCGAAAAATCGTTCCAAGTCTTCTAAAAATATGAGCGATGGCTCATTCGATTCGGGAGGTTGACCAAAATATGCTATTTGAAAAAAAAAACAAAAAAAAACGGCTTTAGTTTTTTTGCAATGGCTCAAAAACTATTGATGATTCTAGAAGAGAAGAAAATTTCTCATTTCCCCGGAACTCTATCTCAATCATTTATAATTTCAATTCAAAGTTGAAACTAGGGTTCCGCGTGGGCGTTAATGCAGGAGTACAGCACCTCTCGAGAGAACAATGCACATAAAATATCTTTTTTATACTACTAAATATAAATTAAAAAATGAAAAAAAAAAATGTATTATCTGAATACTTGAAAGAATGTAATTTCGTTAGGAAAAAATATTTTCATTGAATTTTGATAATGTGAGGCTATTGTTAATTAAGTAGTTTTTTTGGAACCGCCGATTCTGTTGAAAACCGAATTGTTCACCATGAAACGGTTTAAAAGATCTTGGTAATTATACATTTCTAAAGTAAACAAAATATGAGAAATCGAATAAAGATTATTTTTTATCGATATTTCACATTATTATCAGTTTTATGTCGGCATTTCACAACATTAAAAAAATGAAAAGGGAAACATTATCAATTGATAGAAATATTTTTCTGTGAATTGAAAAATCCACGATTAAAATGAAGTTATTTTTTGTGAATATCTAACAGAAAACAACTACTTCCCCGGCTGAAACCACGCTGGACATTGAACTACATCTGATAGATATTCTGAAAAGGCCCTAACTCAAAAGAAAAAATCTGAATTTGAAAATTTGCATTTTTATTCAGATAGTTATTTGATTTTCTATTCCAGTCTTAATTGAGAACTCATAAAGATGAATGAGGCAAAGAAGAATGTTTTCCAAAAAAGAGTACTCACCAGAAATCATTCGTAACATTGACACAGGAGAGACATCGCATTCACTAGGTCTTCAATACATTTTTGTCGACGAAAATCTATTTCACGCCTCCACGATCATCAGGAAGACCGGAAGAAATGGGAAACACATTTTCAAGAAGCAATCTCACATTGCAAAGATGGAAAAAGTTAGAATCATTTCTTTTGGAGAGACACTTTGAAATTAGTGTTTTCTGACATTAAAACCTGTCATGGGATATGATAGATTGATTTGTTGATAATATAAACAGGATGTTAGGGCCTTTTCAGAATATCTATCAGATGTAGTTCAATGTCCAGCGTTGCTTTAGCCGGGGAAGTAGTTGTTTTCTGTTAGACATTCACAAAAAATAACTTCATTTTAATCGTGGATTTTTCAATTCACAGAAAAATATTTCTATCAATATTCAATTGATAATGTTTCCCTTTTCAACATGAATACCCCACAAGAGGTTATCTTGACGATGGAAGATAGTGACTAAGGTTTATCTTTCAGTCGCAGATGATTCCACATCTGATTTTATGAACATCCTGTTTATATTTTCAACAAATCAATTAAAAAAATATTTTTCAAAAATTGTTTTTTGCATTAGTTTATAATAATTGGAAAAAAAAATATTCAAATTATTTGTTTTTATCGTTTATAATAGTGTTTTTCAGTTTTTCATTATTTAATTAATATATCAAGAATATTTTTTCTTTAAAATTAATAATTGTTTTTTTTTTCTACCAAAGAATATTTTTTTATGATTAATGTAATTGTTTATTCACTTTACAGTTGAACAAACTTTGATTGGCATCATATTTTTGAATGGTACAAAAAATAAAAAAAAATTGAAAATTTTTCTTTTTGTTATTTTTATAAATTTTTAAAAAATAAAAATAAAAATTTTAAGTTTGTTTATTGTTTTTGTTATTTGTTCCACTCAAAAAAAAAATAATGCCAATCAAAGTTTGTTTAATTGTTAATTTAATAAACAATTACATTATTAATAAATTATTTTTTATTAGGAGGAGAATAAATAATTATTAAATTAAAAGAAAAAAATTATTATTATTTAAATAATAAAAAAATAATAAAAAGTATTATAGACATATTTGAGTCATGCATTTGTTGTAAATAATTTATAAACATATTGTGTATTTTTTTTATGGGCAGACATGTAACTGATAATAATGTGAAATATCAATAAAACAATTGACAATATACACTCGATTCCTTATATTTTGTTAACTTCAGAAATTCATAATTAACAGAGTAATCAACTTTTGAACAGTTTTATAGCGTGATATTATTGAGTACACATGTAAAATGTGCCCCAGGAACCACAAAAACTATGGAGTCATTCTGTGAATAATAATTAGGTTGTTAATAAAATCGGCGTTAACAAAAAAATTACGTTATTAACAATCAACATTATCAAAATTCAATGAAAAAATAATTTTCCAAGGAAATTACAATCTTTCAAGTGTTCAGCTGATACTATCAATTCTCGTTTTTTTTTTTAATCTTGTGTTTTCATATTTTAAATGAATTGCCAGTTAGTGTGTCATCCGCTGAACGAAGTTTTTCTTCGTTGAAGCGATTGAAAGCTTAACTGCGATCAACGATCATTAGAAGCGGTTGTTCGGATTAGCTCTACTTCATGTTCATAGAGATGTGCAAATAGATATTTCAAATGTTTGCAAATAAGAAATACAGGAGACTGGATGTCATTTTGTTTTTTATTTTTATTTTAACCAAAGAAATCTTTGTGTTTGTACCTATTATGAGTATATATTTTTTTATTTGATTACATTTTGTATTTTTGTTTGATTTTGAATGAAAAAAAATACTTATGTTTTTTGTACCTATAAATAGAGGTATATAACCTTTCCATGTCATTACCCCTCCCCCTCCAGCAAAATTCCTAGATACGCCACTGATTCACAGGAGATCATGAAACGCTTAAAATTGTTTAACATAATTCTTTTATTTTCCAGTACAGAAGTTACATTATCTGATTGGGTTATTCTATCTATACTATCTTCAGTATAAGTTTCCATGAAAATCTAGAAGATAGGGGAACTACTCAGGATAATACATAAGCTGGATTTATCTAGATTTTCATGGGCATGTGGTATGTAATATTTTATATACAATAATGCTGGACACCATTGGATTGTACTGAGTCGAAATGGTGATACCATGATACCCTCATGGTGAAATAATGGTAGAAGAAATAAACGGAAATAAGGAAGGTCTGAAAATAAATGCCCCCCCCCCGTGGTCAAGTAATGTAATTTTGTCGAAAAGAATAGCGAGATATCGACGGAAATATCCGTTATGAGGTCCCCCGAGACGATTCAGACCATTTCCAGAGTGAAGTTTGTCTCTGTGTGTGTGTCTGACTTGGAAAATATAATTTGAAAGCCCTTGAAAAACTGTATCTAGAATAGTCGAAATTATTTTTCCAACTGACATCTGTCAAGAATGTCAAAGTTCAAGACTTTGCCATTCGATTATTCAAATTGCAGGACCGCTCAATTGATTGCGGTCATATATCTCTCTTGGTCAATTGACCAGTAAATTGACTGTTGAATTGACCGATCAAGTGGACTTCGTAAAGCCCCAAAAATGTTTTATCAATGTTTCATTTCAAAACAACTCCATTCTCCTGATGCCCATGCCCGTCAAGTTCTGGGGTGGATTTTTTGAATTGGATGGGATCAGGATCTTTGTTATCGATTGATCGAGTCAGAAAATAGTTCCGCATTTCTCGACCACTAGTTGCCTGTCTTTCCATATGGACATCAATCGTTTATCGTAACTCATATATAGCGTTCAGGAGTTGAAATAATCATCGAAAAATCGTTTCTGAATAGATGAGTATTTGCCATTATAGTGGTACAAGGAACACATGGTTTTGTCACTAAAGCTAATAATTCGAAACTATAAACAGAAATAACAAAATATATATATATATATATATATATATATATATATATATATATATATATATATATATATATATATATATATATATATATATATATATATATATATATATAAGAGAGTAATAATGGACATAGCCCTCAGAGAGAAGTGTTAATTCAGGGTCTGCTGACCAAAACCACAAATGAGCGGCTGGCTTCTGTTTGTTGACTCCGTTGATTTGTCGTTTTCTACCAAGTGTTGTTCATCTTTGCACTTCTCCACCGTACTGATGAGGGCCGAGAGCCCGAAACACGTGTCTACGGTTAACACTTCTCTCTGAGGGATCTGTCCATCAAATTCCTTCTACTTTATATATATATTATATATATATATATATATATATATATATATATATATATATATATTTATATTTACATATTTACATAAAATGCAAAAAATTATAGAAGCCACATCTATAATTTGCGTCATGAAACTCAAAATATATAAGTCAATCCACAACACCAAAAGTCAAGCTTCTTGTGCGTTCAGAGTAACGCAAACAATAACAAAAGCAGAAAGAGAGTTTTGTTTTCAACTTCAAGGGAGCCCATCATCTGCCTACAGCTGTGTCATAGTTCCTCAATCATCAGGACGGCTTGTGGTCTTTCTCGAACCTGAAACAAACCTCTCGGTAGGTGTTATTGATTTTTTTCAGTATTGGTCTCAGGGTAAGATATGTCTATTTTAACTAATGGGTTTCTCAACAGCCAGTTGAATATTATCTTCTGTGACTTGGTGGGAAAGACATGATCAAAAATTGAGATCGATCGAATCGAACGGGCAGGTAGTTGATTGCGAGACCTGAAGGAGAGTCCATTAGGTTGGCTCCCAAAAGGGCTAACCGCTTTTTTACGCGTGGCTGTTCGCATTAGCCACTAAGCTGGTCATCGAATGATTTCTATTCGATATAATGGCCTACGTGAAATCTTTCTTCGAATTTTCGAGGATTGATACCAGTCGGGCGTGAGGCAAACGAAATTTTGTTTCAAGTGTATTTTTGGGGCTAGAGGGTGTGTGTTTTGAAATATAGAAATTTCGTCGAGTGTCAATAGGTCGAAAGAGACACGAGCGCATCAGGGAGTAACTTTGGAAAGTCTGGAAAATGGAAAAGGTGTTCGAATATGGAAGAAAACCATTATTACAGGGTGAGTCGGCGAGGCTTATAGTAATCATGAATTAACCTAGTGCAGAGCTAGTGATTTTATTAGAATAACGATGGGTGAATCATATGCACAGAATATTTGTAATTTGGGGTTCTGGGATAACTGGATAATTTATCAACGATCAGGTAACTTAGAAGTTTCCTTGAGTTTCGATGAGAAATTTAAAAATCCTTGTTATGTTTCATAAAAGACTGAGGTATACGGTCTTTCATTTGAAATGTATTTTTTTTTGGTGAATATCGATTTGGATTTTGTCTCAACTGTTATTGTTTTATATCACATTTTTCTGATTTGATTTTTTTTTGGGAAGGATTTTTGGGTAATCATTTTCGAATTTTGTATCGTTTGGTATCATTTTATATTTCTTTGATATCATATTAAATTTTTTTCGAACTTAATATATGTATTGGGTTTATCGTAGAGTTTCATTTGATACGGTGGTTAAGGGATAAATAGTCAAAACCCAAAAGGGGGCCTTGATGAGAAAAAAAACTCCATACATTATTAGAAAAGGTATCCTAGGAAAGGTTACTTTAGAATCAGAATAAATGTAATTAAAATAATAATAATTATTAGTATTGATACAATTTTAATTATTTGGTGGTTCAATAGGAAAGAAAGTTCCCGTTAATTCAACAATTCTGGGAAAAATTGTTATCAAGCTAGAAAGGGGAATTTTTTATCAGAATAAAAAGTCATTCAAGAAAATAATAGAAAAAGTACTATTTTAGTCATTGAAAAAAAAATATTCAAAAAGACCTCGCATATCAAGCCGAAGGCACGAATCTAAGCCGACGGACTAATGGTGACTCAAATAACACTGCCTCACATTCTAGCATGGAAACACTATCAAAATTGGTGTGATGTGTGAAAAAAACGAATTTTTTCGCATATACCCTGGTAACAGCAGCTTTCCTCATAATATTTTGAATATTATATGTATATGTATATGTATATATATATATATATATATATATATATATATATATATATATATATATATATTATATATATATATTAAATATAACAGAAAGCAGTCTAAAGAACCAAAGAACTATTATATATATATATATATATATAAAGTTTATAAATTCTTCCTATCGCAAAATATCTACCACAAAAATGGAAGAACTTGAAATCAATCAGTACGCGCGATTAGATAACATAATAGAATTTCCCATATTTACTTATATTATCTCAACTCCTCTCGAAGAAAACCACACTCTCTTTTCCTAATGAATATGGATGTTTCCACATATAATATTCAAAATATTATGAGGAAAGCTGCTGTTACCAGGGTATATGCGAAAAAATTCGTTTTTTTCACACATCACAACAATTTTGATAGTGTTTCCATGGTAGAATATGAGGCAGTGTTATTATGGTCACCATTAGTACGTCGGACTTGAATTCGTGCCTTCGGCTTGATATGCGAGGTCTTTTTGAATAACTTTTTCTTTTTCAATGACTAAAATAGTACTTTTTCTATTATTTTCTTGAATGACTTTTTATTCTGATAAAAAATTCCCCTTTCTAGCTTGATAACAATTTCTCCCAGAATTGTTGAATTAACGGGAACTTCTCTTTCCTATTGAACCACCAAATAATTAAAATTGTATCAATACTAATAATTATTATTATTTTAATTACATTTATTCTGATTCTAAAGTAACCTTTCCTAGGAATACCTTTTCTAATTAATGTATGGAGTTTTTTCCCCATCAAGGCCCCTTTTTGGGTTTTGACTATTTGTCCCTTAACCACCGTATCAAATGAAACTTTTCGATGAACCCAATACATATATTGAGTTCGAAAAAAATTTAATATGATATCAAAGAAATATAAAATGATACCAAACGATACAAAATTCGAAAATGATTACCCAAAAATCCTTCCCAAAAAAAATCAAATCAGAAAATGTGATATAAAACAATAACAGTTGAGACAAATCCAAATCGATATTCACAAAAAAAAATACATTTCAAGTGATAGACCGTATACCTCAGTTTTTATGAAACATAACAAGGATTATTCAGTTTCTCATCGAAACTCAAGAAAACTTCTGAGTTGCCTGATCGTTGATAAATTATCCAGTTATCCCTGAACCCCAAATTACAAATATTCTGTGCATATGATTCACTCATCGTAATTCTAATAAAATCACTAGCTCTGCACTAGGTTAATTCATGATTACTATAAGCCTCGCCGACTCACCCTGTAATAATGGTTTTCTTCCATATTCGAACACCTTTCCATTTTCCAGACTTTCCAAAGTAACTCCCTGATGCGCTCGTGTCTCGTTCGACCTATTGACACTCGACGAAATTTCTATATTCCAAAACACACACCCTCTAGCCCCAAAAATACACTTGAAACAAAATTTCGTTTGCCTCGAGCCCGACTCATATCAATCCTCGAAAATTCGAAGAAAGATTTCACGTAGGCCATTATATCGAATAGAAATTATTCGATGACCAGCTTAGTGGCTAATGCCAACAGCCACGCGTAAAAACACGGTTAGCCCTTTTGGGAGCCAACCTAATGGACTCTCCTTCAGGTCTCGCAATCAACCACCTGCCCGTTCGATTCGATCGATCTCAATTTTTGTTCCGTCTTTCCCGCCAAGTCACAGAAGACAATATTCAACTGGCTGTTGGGAAACCCATTAGTAAAAATAGACATATCTTACCTTGAGACCAGTACTAGAAAAATCAATAACACCACCGAGAGGTTTGTTTCAGGTTCGAGGAAGACCACAAGCCGTCCTGATGATTGGGAACTATGAAACAGCTGAAGGCAGATGGTGGGCTCCCTTGAAGTTGAAACAAAACTCTCTTTCTGCTTTTGTTATTGTTTGCGTTACTCTGAACGCACAAGAAGCTTGACTTTTGGTGTTGTGGATTGACTTATATATTTTGAGTTTCATGACGCAAATTATAGATGTGGCTTCTATAATTTTTTGCATTTTATGTAAATATATATATATATATATATATATATAAATATATATATATATAAAGTAGAAGGAATTTAATGGACAGATCCCTCAGAGAGAAGTGTTAACCGTAGACACGTGTTTCGGGCTCTCGGCCCTCATCAGTACAGTGGAGAAGTGCAAAGATGAACAACACTTGGTAGAAAACGACAAATCAACGGAGTCAACAAACAGAAGCCAGCCGCTCATTTGTGGTTTTGGTCAGCAGACCCTGAATTAACACTTCTCTCTGAGGGCTATGTCCATTAAATTCCTTCTACTTTATTTTTAACAGTCCCCTCACTATTACTCTCAATCATATATATATATATATATATATATATATATTTATATATATATATATATATATATATATTTATATATATATATATTTTGTTATTTCTGTTTATAGTTTCGAATTATCAGCTTTAGTGACAAAACCATGTGTTCCTTGTGCCACCATAATGGCAAATACTCATCTATTCAGAAACGATTTTTCGATGATTATTTCAACTCCTGAACGCTATATATGAGTTACGATAAACGATTGATGTCCATATGGAAAGACAGGAAACTAGTGGTCGAGAAATGCGGAACTATTTTCTGACTCGATCAATCGATAACAAAGATCCTGATCCCATCCAATTAAAAAAATCCACCCCAGAACTTGACGGGCATGGGCATCAGGAGAATGGAGTTGTTTTGAAATGAAACATTGATAAAACATTTTTGGGGCTTTACGAAGTCCACTTGATCGGTCAATTCAACAGTCAATTTACTGGTCAATTGACCAAGAGAGATATATGACCGCAATCAATTGAGCGGTCCTGCAATTTGAATAATCGAATGGCAAAGTCTTGAACTTTGACATTCTTGACAGATGTCAGTTGGAAAAATAATTTCGACTATTCTGGATACAGTTTTTCAAGGGCTTTCAAATTATATTCTCCAAGTCAGACACACACACAGAGACAAACTTCACTCTGGAAATGGTCTGAATCGTCTCGGGGGACCTCATAACGGATATTTCCGTCGATATCTCGCTATTCTTTTCGACAAAATTACATTACTTGACCACGGGGGGGGGGCATTTATTTTCAGACCTTCCTTATTTCCGTTTATTTCTTCTACCATTATTTTACCATGAGGGTATCATGGTATCACCATTTCGACTCAGTACAATCCAATGGTGTCCAGCATTATTGTATATAAAATATTACATACCACATGCCCATGAAAATCTAGATAAATCCAGCTTATGTATTATCCTGAGTAGTTCCCCTATCTTCTAGATATTCATGGAAACTTGTACTGAGAGATAGTATAGATAGAATAACCCAATCAGATAATGTAACTTCTGTACTGGAAAATAAAAGAATTATGTTATACAATTTTAAGCGTTTCATGATCTCCTGTGAATCAGTGGCGTTACTAGGAATTTTGCTGGAGGGGGAGGGGTAATGACATGGAAAGGTTATATACCTCTATTTATAGGTACAAAAAACATAAGTATTTTTTTTCATTCAAAATCAAACAAAAATACAAAATGTAATCAAATAAAAAAATATATACTCATAATAGGTACAAACACAAAGATTTCTTTCGTTAAAATAAAAATAAAAAACAAAATGACATCCAGTCTCCTGTATTTTTTATTTGCAAACATTTGAAATATCTATTTGCACATCTCTATGAACATGAAGTAGAGCTAATCCGAACAACCGCTTCTAATGATCGTTGATCGCAGTTAAGCTTTCAATCGCTTCAACGAAGAAAAACTTCGTTCAGCGGATGACACACTAACTGGCAATTCATTTAAAATATGAAAACACAAGATTAAAAAAAAAAAAACGAGAATTGATAGTATCAGCTGAACACTTGAAAGATTGTAATTTCCTTGGAAAATTATTTTTTCATTGAATTTTGATAATGTTGATTGTTAATAACGTAATTTTTTTGTTAACGCCGATTTTATTAACAACCTAATTATTATTCACAGAATGACTCCATAGTTTTTGTGGTTCCTGGGGCACATTTTACATGTGTACTCAATAATATCACGCTATAAAACTGTTCAAAAGTTGATTACTCTGTTAATTATGAATTTCTGAAGTTAACAAAATATAAGGAATCGAGTGTATATTGTCAATTGTTTTATTGATATTTCACATTATTATCAGTTACATGTCTGCCCATAAAAAAAATACACAATATGTTTATAAATTATTTACAACAAATGCATGACTCAAATATGTCTATAATACTTTTTATTATTTTTTTATTATTTAAATAATAATAATTTTTTTCTTTTAATTTAATAATTATTTATTCTCCTCCTAATAAAAAATAATTTATTAATAATGTAATTGTTTATTAAATTAACAATTAAACAAACTTTGATTGGCATTATTTTTTTTTTGAGTGGAACAAATAACAAAAACAACCATATACGACAAACTTCAAAATTTTTATTTTGTAATTTTTCTAGAAAATTCTATAAAAATAACAAACAAAATATTTCGAAAAATTTGTCGTATAAGGTTGTTTTTGTTATTTTTTGTACCATTCAACAAATATGATGCCAATCAAAGTTTGTTCAACTGTAAAGTGAATAAACAATTACATTAATCATAAAAAAATATTCTTTGGTAGAAAAAAAAAACAATTATTAATTTTAAAGAAAAAATATTCCTGATATATCAATTAAATAATGAAAAACTGAAAAACACTATTATAAACGATAAAAACAAATAATTGGAATATTTTTTTTTCCAATTATTATAAACTAATGCAAAAAACAATTTTTGAAAAATATTTTTTTAATTGATTTGTTGAAAATATAAACAGGATGTTCATAAAATCAGATGTGGAATCATCTGCGACTGAAAGATAAACCTTAGTCACTATCTTCCATCGTCAAGATAACCTCTTGTGGGGTATTCATGTTGAAAAGGGAAACATTATCAATTGAATATTGATAGAAATATTTTTCTGTGAATTGAAAAATCCACGATTAAAATGAAGTTATTTTTTGTGAATGTCTAACAGAAAACAACTACTTCCCCGGCTAAAGCAACGCTGGACATTGAACTACATCTGATAGATATTCTAAAAGGCCCTAAACCTTTTATTCAACAAATCAATCTATCATATCCCATGACAGGTTTTAATGTCAGAAAACACTAATTTCAAAGTGTCTCTCCAAAAGAAATGATTCTAACTTTTTCCATCTTTGCAATGTGAGATTGCTTCTTGAAAATGTGTTTCCCATTTCTTCCGGTCTTCCTGATGATCGTGGAGGCGTGAAATAGATTTTCGTCGACAAAAATGTATTGAAGACCTAGTGAATGCGATGTCTCTCCTGTGTCAATGTTACGAATGATTTCTGGTGAGTACTCTTTTTTGGAAAACATTCTTCTTTGCCTCATTCATCTTTATGAGTTCTTAATTGAGACTGGAATAGAAAATCAAATAACTATCTGAATAAAAATGCAAATTTTCAAATTCAGATTTTTTCTTTTGAGTTAGGGCCTTTTCAGAATATCTATCAGATGTAGTTCAATGTCCAGCGTGGTTTCAGCCGGGGAAGTAGTTGTTTTCTGTTAGACATTCACAAAAAATAACTTCATTTTAATCGTGGATTTTTCAATTCACAGAAAAATATTTCTATCAATATTCAATTGATAATGTTTCCCTTTTCATTTTTTTAATGTTGTGAAATGCCGACATAAAACTGATAATAATGTAAAATATCGATAAAAAATAATCTTTATTCGATTTCTCATATTTTGTTTACTTTAGAAATGTATAATTACCAAGATCTTTTAAACCGTTTCATGGTGAACAATTCGGTTTTCAACAGAATCGGCGGTTCCAAAAAAACTACTTAATTAACAATAGCCTCACATTATCAAAATTCAATGAAAATATTTTTTCCTAACGAAATTACATTCTTTCAAGTATTCAGATAATACAATTTTTTTTTTTCATTTTTTAATTTATATTTAGTAGTATAAAAAAGATATTTTATGTGCATTGTTCTCTCGAGAGGTGCTGTTCTCCTGCATTGACGCCCACGCGGAACCCTAGTTTCAACTTTGAATTAAAATTATAAATGATTGAGATAGAGTTCCGGGGAAATGAGAAATTTTCTTCTCTTCTAGAATCATCAATAGTTTTTGAGCCATTGCAAAGAAACTAAAGCCGTTTTTTTTTGTTTTTTTTTCAAATAGCATATTTTGGTCAACCTCCCGAATCGAATGAGCCATCGCTCATATTTTTTGAAGACTTGAAACGATTTTTTGCAGGAAACTCACTTCTTGACTAGACTTATGAGAACATGCCTAGCGACAATAGCAGCCACGACGTTCTGGATTCGAGTAGAGATGTATAGTGTGGTGCCCATTCCATCGATTTAAACATTTTGCTGTTTCTTGGAAAGGGTGGTAATTACACCCATTCCCCTTAAATACGTGCTTGATGTGAATACAAGTTATCTTTGATCTTGTTTTTCTCATTTCTGGAAGAGAATAAACATTCTAATGCGAATAAAAATATTTCCATGATATTTATTATATACTTATTTCAGTATTTATATGGATCTCATATGAGAACTGGAATACTAGCTTGTTGCATAACCATTTTGTCTCATATATTTCACTTTGATTTGAAGCTAGTAGGAGATTTGAGCCGGTTCTGGGTCTTGAATGACTTTGAAATTTGTCATTGAGTTTTGACATTGGGTTTCGTCGACTTTGAGATTCGACCTTCAGTTTTGACCTGCTATTTGACCTTGAAATTCATACAATCAAGTTTCAACCCTGAGCTTTGATGTTGGGATTGTTTCAGCAATCTTGAGATTTGATCTTGAGTTTTTGTTTGACCTTAACTAAAGTTGTGGCGTAAGCATTCATATTCTGTGAGGTCATGACCTTCATGAATCCTTGCACTCTTCAAGCGAGGAGGACGTTCATCCTGTGAGAGAGCTGAGAGTGAACTGCGAGTATTGATGAGTGTGTTGATGGTCAAGTGAGCAATGACCTTCACACTTCCATCTACTAAAAATGGGGTGGGGATGTCTCTTATAAAAATGTGTGAAGTTGTTGTTGAGAAATCAGATGTTCGATAATATAATAAGAGTGGATACAGCGTTCGAGAAGGGGTGTATCAATTCAGTGAGTGTATTTTTTATAAGTGGAAATAATCTATATTTTTTCATACAGTCTCACTATGTCTTCTCTTCCAAAAGTTGTGGATTTGAAGAGACTCAATTCGTCAATGATTGAACAGGAAGTGGGAGTTTTCGAACAAAGAGCAATATCATCATCACCCATCGGTAAAGCTTTCATTATAATTTGTATGACGATTTGTAACACTCGTTTTGGTAGATCTGTTCTAATGACATTACGTGATGATAATAATACTTTATTCAAATAATGGTTGTCAAAAAGTATTTCAGATGAATTCAATGCATCAATGCTTCAGATTTCAAATATACAATAACATATTTGGGTCAGAGTCAGGGGGTTTGAGAACTCGACCTCTAGAAGAATTCAACTTCATTGAATGATAATATTGTTTATATGTTAATGGTTAGGATATAGTGATTTTATGTTGAATATAGATATTTCTCCACTGAAAAAATAACATTCAGTGTAGAAGTAATATATTTGGAGCATCAAATCTTTCTCACGTAAGTGGAATTATTTCAATATCAATGGAATATATCAACAATTCTTTTTTTTTGTTGCAGTTTCGAATTCTCGAACATGTGGATGCACTATGCCTCCCAACATTGGGTTGAAGCCGTTGACATTAATACAGCCATCGAGAAACTACGTTCCTATTTGAATGCTTTTGCTGAAGATGCCCTCATGCTACAGTCTATGATTTGAATGTTTGCTTCGATGAAGATGAAATCCGAAGATATGCACATTTATCCGAGAAGTACGTCAAAGGTACAGTACTTTGTGAGGAATTCAAGTCAAGGCGCCATCATCATACCACAGTTCTGCGAAGGTATGATCAAATTGGATCTGGAAGGATTTCTCCACACCCTTTTAGCATTCCTGCCCGATGACATCATCGAGAAATATCAACTATATGATGAACATGATGATGAATATGATCATTTAGATATTTGATATGGAATAAAACATATATTTACAAAATCTTGTTTATTTATTTTTCCATTACACATAGACATTATTGATATACTTAAAAATATTCAGATATAGCACAGAAATAAAATATTGAACATTCCAAAGTGAATTACAAACAGAGCAGTGCATTGGATTGTAAATCGAAAAAGTGTCGTGTATAATGAGTGCATAGACGTTGGTGTTACCTGGGAATATAGATTTTCTTGTTTCGAACTCCAGCTTGATATCCACTGTAGATAATTTTGTAGCATTCGGTTGATGTGAACAATCAATGATGAACAGGGGATTCTATTGAAATGCTTCAAGGTCCATGAAAGGTTCACTCATATCTCTATCATAATAACTACGTTGGAAGTCCTCATATGCATAGTAAGCTGAAAATAATAGTTTTTCATCGAAGTCCAGGTTTCAACGCTCATATGGATAGACTTCAGAGTTTAAATACACTCGGACGTTATTTATGTCACATCCAGTGCTCTGTTTTTGGATGCGTTGGTACTTTGAAAACCAATAATTATGAAGCGAGGTGTTTCCAAAGTGTTGGTTGTTTTTATTGCCCATATGTCTGAAAATGTGCTACGCAATGAGGGTAATTCATGAAGATCCCACATACGATAAGCCAACTTGATTTTTGAATTCAGACCACTCATTCTACTGAATAATTTGAGCTTCTGCTTGTCATCGGGCACAACATGCTTTATTTTCCATTCAATCTTTGTAATTTCCAAAGTGGCATCAACTTCTCCAATAATCAAAATCAGTACTTGTTTTGTATTCAGAATTCTCTCCTCAAAATCCTTGGCAAAACCCATCAAATATTTTAGAGGAAGTTTTCTACTGAATAAATGACTGGGTGCATCAATGATGTGTTGTTTTGTGTCGGAAAGTCCCCATCCAGTTGTCAAAAGTATGTGAGAGTGTGATTGACCATATGAAACCATATTCTTCATTGTAGATGTTATGCCTGGTTTTCGAACAACGGCAACTTGCTCACCACCCATTCCATGGCGGATCGCATCGAAGAATAATGCCAAAGCATTGTTGGAAAGATAGCATACTTTGTTCAATTCATTTGGTTTGCATTTTTCCTCAATGTAAATGAAACTGTCGGCAATGTCTAGTATTACATCTTGATTGTTGATTGCAATTTGGATTTCATCTGAGTTCTTGAACAATGGTGATCCGTACGGCTTATAGGTATGCTCGTGCAGACTTATGAGAAGAGGATCGACCGTTCATTGAAAATATTCAACTTGTCACTGTTTGCTTCGAGTACCATTTTATTGCCGCCTTCGAATTCTGAGTACAATAGATTTCAGAAAATTTAGATCTCTCGCTAACAATGTATGTCTTTGTCGTTCAGCATACACTTGTGGAATGACCTTTTTACTGACAAATATTTTCTTTCTGACGATATTTGATGGATGACGATCTTTGTTTGGTGAAAATATTTCGTATTCACTGTTTTGTCGTTTGTTGCAGCAAAAACTCATAACATTCGTTATTGTAATTTCTTTAATTCCAATACGACAACTATTTCTTCCACACTACCGAAATCAATGAGATTATTACGATGATCAAATATGCGCAGAGTAATTTTGTCGATGAACTGATGTCCTTCCGGGCTGATGGGCATATAAATAATGTTGTTTGGTTCCTTTGTTATATTATAGCCTGGCTCAACATCAACATCGAATGAAAAAAGAATATGATTCTCTTCTTCATTTATGTATGATCCTGAAATGATGTTGCAATCTAATCGAATGAGTCTCACGGGTACAATATTCACAGAAGATGTAGATTCATGCATGCGATTCGGACTGAATTCTTTTTTCTTGAATCACAACAGGGATACTATTGAGTTTTTATGTTTCAGGTCCACCAGATACTTCGATTACATCATACATTTGAATGTATTATTGTTTGCTCGAAGGCTGAATAATTCACCCAATGTCATCATGTTTCGCGCCATGAAATACGTAGAATTCAAGTTCTCGTTGGATAACAACATTTATTTCTTCTAACTCATATGCGCCACTTAGTATTTCTATATGATATATCATACTGAGTGTAGTTTCCTCTACAGGGATCAAGTTGCTTGTTTTCGTGATGTTGTGGATTATGTTGCATCCATAGAATCTCAAAAGTCCCAATCCATAACGGCTATTCTTATCCATCTCAATGGGTGGGTAGAAGTCTGCACTCAAGACACTGGATCCAACAGCTTGTAGGTCGAACTTTCGTGACATGACTGATTGCATTCATATGATAACAAATCATTTTATTGTTGTTCACAACACATGTGATATAATTTTCTCTGTTTCCTCGGCGGCATTGTGTGTCCCAATTCAATTTGATTGTTATTGGCACCAATATTACAATCATCGATGGTGCAATAACAGCTAAATGGTTTTCGAGGTATAGGTCCGTCATCTACATCACTGGAATTTGATGTTCCAACACTTGCATTGTCCATATGATGTTCATAGCAATATTCATATTTCAAAATATCAATATCCTTGTGAAGGTGTTTGGGAAGTATTTCCCAAATCGATGCAATTCCATTAGCTGCACAAGAAATCATGACCTCTTCGAGCATATCTGCAAGTTGACCTTTACTTATTTTTTTCAAGCTGCGTTATCTTGAATATGCGATGAGGGAATGCCCCATTCTCTTAATAGCCTCTCGATCCATTTATGAGGTGAAATCCATTTTAGTTTTTCAGGTTATTGGAAGAAGAGAGAAACTTCAAGCATTAGTGTCCAAACACAACTGTATTGTATTCCTGCTCACATTCATAATTAAACATAATTTTTTCCACAGCATGTGTACCTTTTCGGAAGTTATGGACCAACTCCACTGGTGGGGGTGAATCTCCAAAACTGTAGAAATATGTTGCAACTCTTCCAATTTTCCTGTATGCCACCCAATGTTTCCCTCGACCGCTCATTCCATCCAAATTGATGATGGCTGTTTCATGATTACGTGGTCCTGAGGTGGGCAAATTATTAGGCATGGACACACCACGAAAATGTGGAATGTTCCATCGTTTGGCATAATGTGTCAGATCGCTATCTGTGAGAGGTTTAAGAGGTAGGGCATCAAATAGTTTTTTGATGTATATGGTTTGAGGTAGATGCCGAGGCTTTTGCGATATGGTTTCAAGAATATGCCACTACCCTTTTTTCCCAAAGCTATCGCCTCCATCTTTCTGTTATGATATTCTACCTCTTCGAGATTATTTTTGGTCGCACTTGCCGAATTTATAGCTCTGCTCATACCTGCAGCAGCACCGGCCAAACTAGCCAATGCAGACAATCTGGCAAAAATTGGTTAAATTCCACCAACTTTCGGAATAGGTATCATGCGGGGTGTGCGAATTTTTTTCTTCCTGCCTGCCTCTTCTGAATATTTACGTGCTGCTTCCAATGCCATTGTTGTGGCCATTCTTCTGTTGTTTGTCACGAATTGATTACCTCCAGCTTCATGTAATTCATCCCGAACTTTTCGTACAATTCCTGCTCCGAATGCCACTTTTCGGATTTTATTTTGCCCATTTTTTCTTCGATTTATTTTTTCTCCTTCGATTGACTATGTCTACATCACAACCCATACCGAAACACCTTTCTGCCTCCATTATGTTGGTGACGAGTAGAGTGGCTGCTCTCTCACGAATGCTTGCGTCCTTCGATTTGACCCTATCCCAAGCACTGTATTCAAGTTGTTTGTCAGCTTTATGTGCAGCTTCAATATCGTCGAGATTCTCCGAATATTGAATGTCAGGCCCTATCCAATTTATTGATGCCTGGATCATTTCGTGCCAATCGTTTTTGTTACTTATTTCCGGGTCCACAATATTGGTATCCTCCAGGTTAATGCAATTCAAATGGTAGCTTATTAATTAACGAATTCACAAATCCTCGACCTTCTTTCTTATTATTCGATCTGCTGCTTTCAAGTATGCTCCGTGTGGTGGTAGACATTAAAATGGAATGTATCTCATGCATCTTCCATTGATAAGTATCGAACCGTCAAACAATGCGCATTGTCAAGCAAAAAGAATAGTTTGCAGTAGATAATTTGGATGAGAAAATCGGGACTGGATTAAATGGGGCGAACTCATTGAGACATGGCCCACTACTTCCATCATCTGTTCGCTCGCTAATCATGGGTCCGTCAAATTGCGGAAAGACAAATGCTATGATATCTCTACTGACACATCCACAAGGATTGCGATTTGCAAACGTTTATCTCTATTCGAAGTCGTTGAATCTACCGGAATATGAATACTTGCGCAATGTGTTAGCGCCAATAAAAGGATTGGGCTTTTTCACACTCAGTAATAATGCAGACATTAAGCAACCCTCTGATGCTAAACCAAATTCAGTTTTCATTTTTGATGATGTGATTTGCAAAAAACAAGATATTATACGAATATATTTTTGTATATGACGCCATAAAGATGTTGAATCTTGCACAGGCCTATTCACGAATTCCAAAACAGCTAGTGCGTGACAATACCAACTTCAGCGTCATATTCAAGCAAGACGAGATAAACTTACATCGTATCTTCTCTGATCACGTCTCGCCCGATGTCACATTCAAAGAATTTCAAATTATGTACGTGAATTGTTGGGATGATCAGTATAGATTCCTCGTCATTAATGAAGGTCGAAAAGTATGTGATGAACGATATCGCAAAGGATTCGATAGTTTCATATACCCTTGATATCTCGACTCGAAAAAACTTAATCAATCATCGAACACCGTCAAGGTCACTACAATAAATTCGTCATCGGAATAATGAATCTCTTGCGAGATGAATGTGTAGAAACCAAATTGAAATTGAAACGTCAACTAGTTCAAGCGACCGAAGCTATTCGACAAATTTCTTTAAAAGTGGAAATGTGGAAGAGAATATTGCCCCTGAAACACTTTATAATGCTATCACAAAACCACTTGATGCTCTTTCTTCTGCTACTATTGTGAAACCGTCTACATCTTCTTGATTCATTCGAACCAGCACTCCCATTGGAAAAAAACATTCTTTCAGCAGTGATGCATCATTTTCAGGTATTGATAATGAAACCATCAAAGATGTGGATGACGAGAAAATAGCTGCAACTACCCTATTCGAAACACCCACTTCATCAATGACGAGTTCACGAGATTTGGAATCTTCCAGCAATGGTTTGAGACTGAAACAACATTTGCAAAATATTAGAAATGGCAATGGTGCATATGATGCAAATCATGGTGTGAGGATAAATCCTCCAATACAAACACTAAAAATGTGAAAATCTAGGAGTCCGTTTTGATGATGGAAATATGTCCTTTTGGGATGGTACTATGCAATTACGTCAATACCCTGGCACTTCAGATTTATATAACTTGATATACCTCAAGGAACCGCCTGCAGTTGGTGATGCGAAAATTCGAAACACATATATCGAAATTTTGGATTTTACGAAAGCATTGTATAAACAGCATGAAGGGAAAAATGGAATAAGACATAAAAAATCAAAGAAATATCAAGAAGTCATAAAGCCACTATTGAAATCGATAAATAATTCCAATACACTTCTAAATCAAAGCGGCGGAGAAATGAAAAGATTGAAGTCACAGAAAGTATTCACATCAAAACCGAAGAATTATGTATACTGGAATAAACCTAAAGAGTTAGTGGTTCGTTTGCGATTGTTAATTGCTTCGAAAGCATCCGGTCATACAGGACATGAAAATGAGATCATATCAATAATAGAGGTGCTTCGCGAAGAAAGTATCATATTGATACAATTATATTGAACAATCACTTCATCATTGCAATATCACCAGAAAAAAAGGAGAAGAAGAATGGCTAATAATATCAAACGTCATATTGTGGACGAGTAACATAAGCCAGCTCGTCGTAACTTTCAGAGCAGATCAACTGTCGTCAAAGGCAAAGGAGATTTGTGGCAAATAGATCTGGCAGAATTTCAACCTTATGCCAAAATTAATGAGGGTTATCCATACATTTTGGTAGTCATTGACTGTTACTCTAACTATATGTGGACAAAACCAGTCAAAACAACAAGGAAAGGAATTTTACAATAGCAATTTTTCGTCATTGATGGAGCGAAAAAATTTTGAATATTATTCCACTCTGAGTACAACAAAAGCATCTATGGGTGAAAGAGTAATTCGAACAATCAAAACTTGGATCTATAAGGAGTTTTCAATGAATGGAAATCATAAATGGTTGGAAATCCTTTCCATCATAACACATAGATATAACCATGAAAAACATCGTACAATAGGAATGAAACCCATCAATGTTAAAACCACTACAAAGTTGAAAATCATCAAAAAGAAATAAGGAAAGAAGATGAAAAATATTAAGCCAAAATATCGAGTGAATGACATAGTTCGTATTAGCAAGTATAAAAATTCATTCGAAAAGGGTTATGAAGCCAACTTTACCACGGAATTATTCAAGGTCGTCAAAGTCAACAACACATATCCACCAACATACATTCTCGAAGACATGGATAAGAATCCCATTCGAACTGCTTCTATGAAGCTGAATTTCAGGAAACTCAAAATCCTGACGTGTTCCTCGTCGAGAAGATATCGAAGAGAAAAGGACAAAAAGTTTTTGTCAAATGGTTAGGTTTTTCCAATGAACACACTCCATGGATATCAGAGAATGCCATTTTGTGATATTTCTATATGATATAATGTTTTGAAATAATAAACTTGTTTATGCTTCAAAGTATTTTTTTATTATAATTCATCGCAGTGTTCTGCATGTACACACAACTCACACAAATATATTCGCACGATCAAAATGATCAATTCAAATTCATTCAATAAAACTATCAATACATATATGAAAAATAAGAGCTATTTCCTATCACTATGAAATTCATTGTTCAAGTTTTTTATGCACTTATTGTAGGTCATCATGACAGCTCCATTGGTGTTGTGGAATTCTTTCAACTCCTTCTCTGCATTCTTGCGTAAATCATTATTTCGTCGTTCTACATCAACATGAACTTTGGTCAATTCTCTCCCCATGGCTGTAATGCGCTCTTGAAGTATGCTTATGGTTTTCATTTCCTCATGCAAACTTCGATCTTTTTCGCCACACTGAACAAGGACGGCCTTTTTTTCCAGAATGCCTCGTTTCACCAACTTTTTCAATCCAGTATATTTCGGCAGGGGGGCATATGATGAAAGATCAACATAATTCAATAGTGACATTGACAGGAAATCTGGTGTACAAGATGATGATGATGTCCTTGAATTGCTTCTCTTTGACCTTCCCTTAGCCTTGGAAGAAGTAGACTTTGGAGCCACCATGGCGGCAACGTCGACTGTATTTCTCCTTCTATTGTTCACTCGTTTCACTTTCTCTTTCCCTTCTTTATTTTCAGTGATATGGATGATGGGGGTGAAAAACGGGCTGGTAATAATTGAGACATACCAATATTAGATTCCAATTCACCACTTGTTGTTGGTACGTCTGCCATCATGAGGAACTCTTTCATATCAAAATCTTGTAAACCATCTGGCAATGTAGTGGTAGAATGTTCACGTTGGTTCAGCTCTGGAACTGCATCATTTGTCACATATTGTTCAGCGCCATCACGCAACAAAGTTGACAAAATATTGCAACTTTCAGCGGTATTCATTTCAAAATTTTTAATAATATTTTCAAACTGAATGTAAGAATCAATGACTGATACTTTGATGTGGTGTAGAAGCCATGTGTGTCACCTTTTATACATGTATTTTCGACACTCTCTCTTCCATCTACACTCGTGTTCAGGAAAGGGTACCCCCCCACTTCTAACTGTATTCTTCTACTCATACGATATCTTTAAATTGAATAGCATCTGATTCATTGCTTCACTAACATCCAAAATGCCTAAAGTTATATGTGCAGCTGACTCTACTACTGGTCCAGCGCAACCTCAGGAAGTCAAACCAAACCCTCTGCATAATATATCTATCGATCCAACACAACCCCAGGAAGTCACACCAAATCCTCTGGATAGTGCAACTATCCAAGTCGATCATGTCAGTTCATCTTCGATGACTATAGAAGAGTTGATGAGAGGAATGCTAGAAAGGAGAGGACGACAACCGACCATCATATGGGACGATAATTTGGAGCGATGGGTGCCCATTGAAGGGGAAGATCTTCAAGTCAATATACCTGCAGAAGATTCAAACTATGACTCGGACGAAACAATATATCTGCAATTGGATGAAGAGGTTGACTCGGATGAATCCATAGATTTTTCATATCTGTAGCATAAATAGAAATAGAATGAAATAAAATTAAATAAATTGAAATGTGATTTGCTCCATTGTGCCAGGTAATCTTCAACGAAATATATATATATATATATATATTTATATATATATATATATATATATATATATATATATACATATATAATATTCAATAGAATCCTTTCATTTGAATTGTGTTGGTTGAATCAGTCACACCATGCAGCTGTAGATCACTATGAAACGAGTAATGATAGATTAAACTGATAATGAAGCCTACTATTTGGTAACTTGGACTTACGTTCATAAATATGCCAGAAAAATGTATTGGCAGTATGTGGCAGCAGATCGAATGAGATTCCAAAGAAGAATAAATGAAGCTGCAAACATTATTGATCTAATATGAATGCTGTTCATAGACTGAAAATATTCCATCAAGATTTTGTGATTGATAAATAAATGTATAGTATAATATAGGATCATGTTTTTTTCTCAAGGAAATTGAATATTGAAAAAAACATAAATTTATGATATATCATTTTCCCATATATATATATATATATATATATATATATATATATATATATATATTCAGTCACGCTTCAACCATGTGGTAATTATTGTGCCGTTTCAAATTTTAAAGTGTTAATTTAAGTATCTAAAACAATATGTGCGAGTGCCATTGTTTAGTTTTTATATATTACCAGTAGTGGGTCATAGTGATATGATTTTGAAAAGTCCTCAAACACGAAATGGTGTTTAGTTCGCTGTCTTCACTTAACCTCACCTTACTTGTCTTGATAATGAAAATAAACATTTTCGAAAGCTTGACTAAATAAGAAAGAGTTTTACTTTTTCTCATAGGCCATTATTTTGACTGCAACCTCAAGGAATATCCTTTCTACAAAGTTTATTTCAAATTCATAGTTATTATATATATATATATATATATATATATATATATATATATATATATAAATATAAATGTTTTGATCTCTAAATATATTTGAAAATTAATACTTGATAAAGTAGAGGGTGGCACCCCTCGCACGCCCCTCATGTGGATGGCGCCCCAACCTCGCACTATCCTTGTGTGTACCTACCTTTAGAATGTACATCCCAATATCCACTTTACCCCCTTACAACTATCATGATGACATCATCATACTCGTCGTAGTCCTCCACATTAATATCATCAAAATCCATTTTCTTCGCCCGCCTGCGCACGAGCCCCACAAGTCTCCATCGATGGTCTCTGTCTAACCATTCGATGTCCCCAACACAATCGCAATGTTCGTCGCACACGTGGACGGTTTCATCCGAATCGTCAGCATCCCAATCCTCCTCAGCTCCTTCCATTGACAAAGTGGATGAGTCTGAGTCTGAATCTGACTCATAATATTGGCCAGAAGAATTCATCTACTTGGATGGAGCCATCCCCAGCTGGCAACTCCAATGAACTTGGAGATGGTGAATAACCACGTTCCAACACATGAGAACTGGAACCAGCAACGGCTTGGTTACGTCTGCTATGATGATCAGAAGTGAGGAAATGATCGACGTCTCAATTTATCCAATGTAATTCAGAGGAGTGGAGGGGGTAAGTCAGGAGTAAGAATGTAGCCGATCATTCAAGTTTCAAATAGACTCATTTCCATCATTAATATAAGAATATTTTATGTGGAGACTGAATGTGATTTCAGTAGATGTTATTTTATTGTTTATTCCTAACTTTATAAAATTATGTTTTCTGTTCCCAACTGATATTGAATATTTGGAAAAAAATATGAAAACATGTCATATATCATTGTGAGCGCACCGATGTTCCTCAGCTCTCATCATTCTGATGTATAGCTGTTGTATTATCAAATAACAATAAAAATCTATTCTTGATGGTCCAGAGGGTGGCGCCCCGCACGCGCCTCCCCCTCCTGTGTATGGCGCCCCAATCTCGCACCATCCTTCTGTGTGTACCAACCTTTCATAATGTACACCCCAATATAAAAGTCCACCCCTAATCGTCTATCATGATGACATCATCATCATCGTCTATCACGATGACACCGTCATCCTCGTTGTCACTCACATTGTTCACCGGCTGTTGCACTGCTATCCGTCTGCACATACGTAGAACGAGACCAAAGTATGTGCATTAAGTCCCACCACTCATCGTGGTCCATCCTATCCCTCTCAGCTTCACTAACACATTCACAGAAGTCATTGCAGACATGATCATTGTCTGACTGTTCTGGATCACTGAACCACCAGTCCTCATCCCCATGAAATGATCTTCTACTTGAAGACGCAGGATCCGACTCGGAATCAGCCCCATCAGCTTGTTGTCCCAAAGTAGATGGTTCCAGTGAATCCATTCCCTGGGTTGTTGAGGAAACCTCATCTCATTGGACAGGACCAGTTGGCGTACCCAGCACACTAAAATGTGGTGAATCACCACGCCCCAACACTTAGGCACTTGAGTCAGCAATAATAGCTCTCGTTACATCTAACATGATGATCAGAAGTGACGAAATAATCGACGTGTGATTCAATTTATATAATTCAGAGGAGTGGAGGGGATATGTCAGGAGTGGGGGTGAAGCGAGGAGTAGGAATGTGATCGATCATTCAAGTTTCAAAAGTCTAAGTCACACTATTCAGTTGAGAATATTTTATGTGTAGGCTAAATGAGATTTCACTAGATTTTATTTTTATTTCAATATAGATCTATTTGCTTTTCAGGAGAGAAAATTAATTCAAACTCAGATGTGTCAGAGTCATTTGAATAATTCAGAAAACTCTGTTTTTTTTGCATCAAGACCAATTTCACCATATGCAGAAATGTTTATTATTTGTAAGTGGAAAAATTAGTACTGTTATTAGGGAAGACAATTTATTCCAAAAAAAGGCAAAAACAAAATCAATTTATAATTAAAAAACTCTACAATATATACAACAATAACTTCCGATCCATCATTTCGAATGAAACTGATACTAGTTGCTATTGCAATACCAACATACTCGTGCCAATTTCATTTGAAATAATGGATCTTTACATCTGGCGCATAATTTAAATTCAATGTCATCCAACTTCCTCTTTATATGCATGTCAAATGCCCAACACCGTTGATTGAAATTGATTCTGCTACTTTATTCCGAAAAACAGAGAAAACAAAAATTCTGCACACCATTCCTCGTCATCACCTCAGTTATGCTATGATTTATGCAGTAGAGAATGACATTTCGATGGACGACTGATGTTGTATTTATCTCGCTCCCTCTGGACAACTCCTCTCCTAGTTCATCGAAGACATCATCACCAAGCCCCTCATCGGCATCCAAATGATCGTCCCCGCTTGGAGCAGCGTCATTCAAAGATCCCTCATCGTTGACGGCTTCCGCTTCATGTGCAGCTGGTGCACCTGCTTCATCTGGAGCTTCTGCTTCTACTGCGTCTTCCATGAAGTCTGCTTCGTCTTGGATGTTCAAGTTCTCCATCATATTTACAACTTCTGCCACATCATGTTTGAAACACATATTGTTATGATTCTCAACAAGACACAAGTTTACGAATGAATTCCTACCGTTGCAGGATTTAATTTATATTGATTTTTGCCTTCATCCCACTCCAAGAAACTCACACATGCGGAACATGAAGATGAGGCTCAGAAATAACTTCATTACCCCCTCCTCAAGCCATCCACTCCTCTAAGGCGTGTAAGCATCAGCCATCCTGAATATTGCCAGCGCATGCGCTTCACACGGACTCCTCCTCTCAAGGAGTGGGAAGAAGGCATACAACTATGAGTGCAGGTTCGAAACAATCATTCCTTCGACTCTGCTCGCTGGTATCGATCTAACATTTTCAGTTTCGTTTTAGATTTTTTCCGACGATCATGAAGAATTCCACCCGATCTCTGAATGTTGCTGCTACACTGACTCTTGTGAATATATTGACTGCAGCTCGACCTGAAAGAGATATTCCCAAGGATGGTGTGGCAGGACCATCTCATGAGCAGGGTATTGTTTCCAACGATTTCTTCGATATATCACGGTTTGCCCCAACGCCACTTTTCAGAGTTTCATCACCCATGTCATCTCAGGATGGTACTGCACCAGTGAAGGCTACCACAAAGCGTCCACGACGGGATTCAGGTGAAGATTCCGTCGATCGACCTCCAGCAGCGGAGCGACATGCCACGAAGCAGGTAAGGGCGAAGGCACCCCCAAAGTCAAAGGTGTCTGCCAGAAAATCGGTAATACAAAAGGATTCATGGAGGTCATGACCTCACAGAATATAAATATGCCTACGCCACAAGTTTAATTAAGGTCACCCAAAAAAATCAAGATCAAATCTCAAGGTTGCCGAAACAATCCCAACATCAAAACTCAAGGTCAAATCTCAAAGTAAAAACTCAATGTTCTGAATCTCAAGATCAAATTCATGGTCAAAACTGAAGGTCGAATCTCAAAGTCGACGAAACCCAATGTCAAAATTTAATGACAAATTTCAAAGTCAAATCCCAAGGTCAAACACACACACATTGCACACCTGCAAGCATTCAAGGTCACACTTGACGTCATAGTGGTGGGGGGAGACTCAGAACTGGCTTGAATCTCCTACTGAAGCTTGTTGAAATTTTTTTATTTGCTATCGTCAAGTTTGGATATTTGGTACGTCACTCACGGCGCTTAGTCAAACTTTGATGTTCAGAAAAGTATTCCTGAGGAAGAGAAAATCTGTATTTATCAAGGAACGGTTGGGTCTTTTCGCCGATAGAGGGCGCAAGCGTTCCATTTTGAATGTTATTCCATTTATAGGGAGGTGATATGAAGAAACGTTAGCAAATATCGGTCATTTGGGAGACACACTCTTTTACTTTGCTTCATATCGTGTGATATGGTTCCAGAACCTTAACGGCCTTTTATGAATTCGATCTACTTTGAACATTGTTGCCTGATCTAGGAAGAATAAGAATTGTCCTATATTATATCGGATAGGTTGATTACCTTCTTATTGTCGAATCTGACATTCCACTGTATTTTTGGAACTTTTCACAAATTACTAAGCGAACTAAAGCTCTCAGTTTATACTTCTTCGGGTCCGACTGAGAATTTTTTTGTCATGTAATATTTTTTTATCACAGACGAAGATTCTGAATCCAACAATTTACAAACATAATTCTGAGTTTTTGAAGTCAATTTCTAGGAATTGTTGGAATAACTCACAAAAAATTTATTTCAATGGGACTGTATATGGAACCCATAACCTAATTTTTTCTGTCCCAAAAAATATTACTGGACATTTTCCTAACTATTTCTGAAGGAAGTATAAAGCTGGAGCACTGCAATTCGTGAAAAGTGCTTTAGATTTTCGATGATAATTTCGCCCTCTAGTCTCCTTCCAGCAATTTGCCAGTACATGGATGATGACCGGAATTTTTCATTCTATCAGTTCGGATGATTTAAAAAAATCTGGGAATGAATTACCTCCACAAATATTATCAATTCCATTCGTTGTTGGCTGTAGCGGTGCGATTGCGCGATGATAAGATGGATGATAGTAAAGGAATTCCGGTGTCCTCTTTGATAACAGCATGATAGAATTTCGAAGGGTTATGATTATTCTTCTGATTATTGAAAAAATATTTATAAAATCAAATTTAAAAGATCTATTACAAAACGTAAATTTGTCACAATCATCGACGTTGTTCACAATGAGCTCTTGGAAGATACTTTTTTTTAATTCAAATAAATCGCATCAACCTAGAAGGTTATTAGCGAGCGTAACTTGATAGTATTACATTTCATTAAGAGATCGGTTACAGGTTTTTGGCAATGTCTATTGTGTTTATAAATAGTATGATGTCACTCAATACACATTTTGGGCCGAGTAAGGAAATTAATGATCCTGAGATATTGCAGGTGTTTCTTTGTGGGGCAAGTAGAGGGCATTCTACGAGAAGGTGTTTGATGGTGGTCTTCACGTTGCAAGTTTCACATATTGGTTCGGGACTTTTGTTGAGTAGATATTCATGAGTGAGGCGTGTGAGGCCAAGGCGCAGGCGAGTAAGACGAACTTGGTCTTTTCTGTTTCTGGGAAGAGATTTCCACGGTTTCACTGAACTTTTCACATCGCGTAGTTTCGCGGTAGTGGTATGCCATTTTTCTTGCCATGCTATTTCTAAGAAGTTCTTGATTGTATTCCGAATGTCACTCATCACTGTTTGTGTAACTGTTTCGGAGTTTTCGCTGTTTATGGCTTCTTTTGCTCTCTTGTCTGCTTCTTTGTTTTCGGGTATTCCTACATGTGATGGTATCCAGACGAATTCAGTTTCTTTGGTTTTCATTTTTGCTTCATGGAGTTCTTCTTTTATTCTGAGTGTAAGTGGTTGGTGGGGTACAACTGTTGAATGGATTCGAGTGAACTCAGGGAATCAGTGAGAATGAGAAATTTCATGTCATCAGAAGTGTTGATGAACATGATGGCACGGTAAATGGCATATAGTTCACCATTGAATACAGAGCATGAGTTGGAGAGTTTGAACTGTAATGACATGTTGGGTCCTGTGAATGCTGCTCCTGTGCCTTCGCTCGTTTTCGAAGCGTCTGTATATAGGTTCACAAAGTCTTCGTGGTTCTCCAATATTAGACCGAGTTCGTTTTTGATTAGGGTTGGATTGGTTGAGTATTTATTGGCTAGGCTGAGGTGTTTGGGACATTTCGGTTTGGGTAGTGTCCATGGAGGTGGAGGGTTGAATTCGATGGGATAGCATTCTGGTAGTGTTATTTTTGTTTGGTTGGCCTCTCGTAAAAAGGTTTGGTTGTTCTTGGTTCGTTCTCAAAGAGCTGACTACATTTGCCGGGTATAGTGTTCTCCCGAGTGGGGTGTGTTAGATGTCCTTGCAGCTTGGCAGCATAGGTTATATCCTTCTATCTTGCAGAGATGGTTCTCCAGCTTCACAATGGAGACTTTCGGTTGGTGTTGTGCAGAAGGCCCCTAAAAATATACGTAGTGCAGAGTTCTGTATAGTGTCGAATTGCTTCAGTAGTGATTTGTTTGCTGACGAGTATGATATTGAGCCATATTCCAGTTTAGAGCGTATCAGTGTTTTATAGAGCGTTAGAAGTGTTTGCCGATCAGCTCTCACGTCCTTGTTTGCTAGAGTTCTCAAAAGATTGAGTCTTTGGTGACATGATGATATGAGATTCTTCAAATGTATTTTCCAGTTCAGTTCAATCTGGTCGAAGGTCATGCCCAGGAACTGAATATATGGTTCGGATTAAATGTTCTGGTTGTGGAGCATGAGAGGTGGGAAGGTCTGGATGTTTTTCTTAGATAATAGTATGCTGCGTGTCTCAGTAGTGGAGAATTTGAATCCCGAGTCATTTGACCATTGTTCTAAGTCTGTGATAGCTCTTTGGGTCATAAGAAATAAAGTGTCAAAATTTTTGCTTTTTCCATATATCACAAGATCGTCGGCATATATACGTCCTTTCAAAGGAGATTTGAGGTTTGCCAATATTTCATTTATAGCAATGATGAAGAGGGTAGGGCTTATAACAGAACCTTGTGGAATTTCATTTTCGAAAGCCATTCGACTAGATAATACTCCGTTCGTTTTTACTTCAAAGCTCCGGTTGGAAAGGAAATTTTTAATAATCCTTGTATTTTCCAGGATTTGATTATGCGGGTAATACGATTCTGGGAAACCGTGTCGAAAGCTCTTTCGATGTCGAAAACACTGCTAGACATTTTTGTTTCATAGCGATGCCTCATGGACTCCGCTTTCTAGGTCGATAACGTTGTCGATTGTAAATAGGTATTGTCTGAAACCACTTTGTTCTGGAGTAATCAAATTGAGTCGTTCCAGGGTCCATAGTAGTCTTTTATTTATGATTTTTCCCAAATATTTACACATGGCACAAGTGAGCGATATTGGTCTGTAAGACTCTGGGTCCATTTTCGATTTTTTCATCTTTAGGATGGGTATTATTATTGATTGAGACCAAATCGTGGGAAACTCGTGATTAGTCCAAATTATGTTGAATAGTCGAAGGAGGTGTACATGAGCGCTGCGTGGAAGGTTTTTGAGGAAAATCACAGGGATTTTGTCTGGTCCTGGGTTCGTTACACGAAAAGTGAGTAATGCTTTCTCATATTCATTCATAGTGAGAGGTAGGTTCAGCATGTTGTCTTCATCGATTCTAGCGATTTTGCCTTCCGGGTTCATAGTTCTATCGATCAGAGTCTGATTAGGGTTATTGTATTCTATGTGTGATCTATCTCTGTATGTTTTAGCCAGTTCTTCTGCAATTTCATAGCCGTCAGAGATTGTGCCTTCGGTTCTCTGCAGAACTTTGATTTTGTCGAGATTGCTCAAGCCTGAAATTCTCCTGACTTTTCGCCAAATCTCTGTCATTGGGGTCGTACTGTTTATGGTTGATACGTACTTTCTCCATGACTGGCGCTTTGACTGTTTTACTTTGAGTCTTGATTCTACTCTTAGCTTAACGAAGTCCAGACGATTTTCCATAGTTTTGGTTCGTTTGAATTTGTTGAAAGCTATCTTACTTTTTTTGATCGAGTTCTCACATTGATGGTTCCACCATAGAACTATTTTGTGGTGGTTTACATACGATGTTTTCCCTATTGATGCTTTGACGGCTCGTGAAATAATAGTGATAAAGTTATCGAGCGACTCGTCGATATTTGGGGATATTATAAATGAATCCATGTTCGAGTCTATGAGTTCAGAAAATTGGTTTCAGTTTGCTGATTTGAGATTCTATTTGGGGGTATGGATATAGGCGTTAGTGTTTGTTTCGTAGTTGGATATTATGAGGGGATAATGATCACTGTTATAAGTATATTCCATTCTGTCCCAGGATAATTAAGTAATCAGACTGGGCTCGCATAGTGTTAAGTCAAGTGGTGTAGATTCCCCAGTTTGAACATTGAATCTTGTAGGTCTGCCATCGTTCATGACGGATAAATCAAAATGTTCCAAGATTTCTTCAATAATGCGACCTCTAGAATCTGTGTAACGAAAGCCCCATAGGGAGTTGTATGTATTGAAGTCACCAGCAATGATCCGGGTTTGTGGGATTCGCTCTATCAGGTGTATAAGATCTTGTTTTCCTATTGTTTCTCCAGGTTGAAGGTATATACTGCATATGTGCATGACTTCTTTATTATGTTTTGTTACAGCAACTGCTTCGATATTACTATTGATTGAAATTTGTTTTGCTTCTAGTGATTTTTTTACCATGATTGCCACACCTCCATCTTCGTCGATTATCTCGATTTTTATAGAAGGGTTGGAAATCTCTCAAGATGTCTTCCTTTCCTTGTTTGAAATTTGTTTCTTGTAAACATATTATTTCCGGGTTCTGTTTAGACATGATTGTTTGGAGCATTGGAAGGTTGTTATAAAAGCCGTTGATGTTCCATTGTAATATCGATGAGATTGTGCTCGTGAAAGTCGTCATTTTATTGGAGTGAGATGGAGTACTAAGATATTGTTTTTGGTTAGAATAGGTCTTGTGAAGAGTCACTCTCTAAGTCAGATGGAATATTGCCCTGTGTTTCAAGTTGTAAGTGTTTCAGTAGTTTCTTTTTTAGCTTGGTACATCTACTTTTGATTGATCTTTCTTTGAGGTGGGGATATATTTTTGGAAGCATATCAACTGAGGCAGTTGAATCTGTAATATAGTTCTCGATTATGCTGATAGGTTCTGCTGATCCATGGGTATTGTCGAGAAGATCAGTAATTTGTGTGAAGTCGAGTATGAACCTCCGTTCATACTCGACTTCACGCTTTGCTGACTCTGCTAGTTTGTTGGATGGGGTGTTACCTCTATTATTTTTGTATTTTTTGTTGTTATGCATTTTTTCTCTGGTTTGGTGAAAGGATTCTGAAATTCTTCAGGTACTGTTGTAATAGGAGGGGTGAGAATTTCGTCGAGGCATCTTTTGTTATTTACAGTATGTGTTGGTGATTTTTCTGTGGAGGGTTCGTGTTGGTCTCCAGGCTTTCTAGGACTTTCTTGCATATCTTGGTGTTCATTCGAGCTAGCATGTGGTGATGGGATTTCTTTTGGGTTGTTGAAATGTGGGGCGGTTATAGATATAGGTGATTCACAGTTGTATGCAGTATGACCTTGCTTTTTGCATGTGAAGCAAATCAGATTGTCTCGTGAAAGGAATATTCGGTAGGAAGTGTCATCGTGAGTGATTAATATGGAGTCTGGTACTGAGCATTGCTCAGGGTTTATGGAAATTTGTCGTCTGAAGCTTAGTACGTGACTAAATTCTGGGAGGGAGGAACTGATTCGGAGAGAATTCATTGGGGACAGGATTTTCAGGCCCAATTTTTCTAGTGCTTGTACAAGTATTTCATGGGGAATTGGAGGGCATACATTGGATAGGACCAGTCTTTTGGATAGGGTTAAATATCTACGGGCACGTAGAAGTTCTTCATCAACTTCTATAGTTCCATCATGGTCAGCCATGAACTTTTCTACTATTTCTTCAGTTGCCAGGTACATACATACTCGGTTGTTTGAGAGTCTTGACGAGAATGAAATGTTTCTTGGTTGTACTATTTCTCCTAGGGGTTATGAGATAGTCTTGTAGTCGTGTGAAATGGTCTGATTCTAATCAAAATTGGAATGTGGAGTTTTTGAGATCGGAGATTATGATTTTTTTGACAAAGTTCATGACGGCTCCAAGATGACGTACGAGTTTTGTGATTATGTCCGATTTATTGAAAATTGGGGTTCCTTGGTATTGGAGGTGACAGACGAGTTTTGTTTGTGATAATGGTCCGATTCTATTCAAAATTGGTGTGGAGGTTTTTGGGGTCAAAAATTATAAATTTTTTGCGAACGAGTTTTGTGGTTGAAGTCCGATTTTATTCAAAATTGGTGTGAGGGTTTTTGTGGTCGGAGATTATGATTTTTTTGTCAAAATTCATAAATTCAAGATGGCGGACGAGTTTTTTTATCATGGTCTGATTCTATTCAAAATTGGTGTATGGGGATTTTTGAGGTCGAGGATTATGAATTTTTTGTCAAAATTTATAAATTTGAGATGGCGGAGGAGTTCTGGGATTTATTGAACGATTTTATCTATCTAGAGGTTGTATAGGTCGGAAAGTATAATTTTTTGTTAAAATTCGATAATTCCAGATGACGGATTTAATAACTGAAAAGAATTGGATAAAACATTATTGAAAACATTTTTTAATGATAATATTTTATTCTAATGCACTAAAAAGGAAAAATAACGGCTTTTCAATCTGTTACTCACAGATTTACCCACGTCACACATTCGAAAAACTAATTTTTTTTGGTACATTCGAATGAAAGTGGTAGTCGGAGAGTTTTTTTTAATCATTTGATTTTGGAACAAGTTTCATTGGACTGAAAGTCTTTTTATTATTATTACATGGAGGAACGAATCCAACCAGAATATATAGTTGTACTCTGTCTATCATGTTCAAATATTGCAATTGGAATTTGTCGCATTTCAAATCGACTCTGAATTCCCAGGTGCTCTCCATTCGAGTGACCATGTATTATGACATTTTGTACAGCTAGGTTTCGAATAAAGAAAATTATAATTTTTTTATGCATTTGAATGAAAGCTTGTATATTTTGTTTCATGATCATTTTAATGATGTTTGTTTTTTTCTAAATTACATTCTTTATGCATATGGAATCAAAGGAGAGTTAAATCGTTTTCCATGTTTTCATTAGATCAAAAATGGCGTTGAATTCAATTATCGGAAAAAAAATTATCGTAAAAATAATCACTAACATTACTAGTCTACTCGGAAAATCTCAAATATTTGTAAGGGTACTACACAAGTAATTCAAAATTATTAAAACATGTTTTTATTGAAAACCAACTATTTGCACTCGTATAAAATTGTTAAAATTAAAAAAGTCCCTTGAATTAGCAAAGAAAACTATATTTGTTACGGTAGGTATTGAATACTAGGGTTTTGATTTGGATTACGTTCAAAATACTTACTCAACCACCTCACTTCAATTATTACTATTATATACTATAACTGGTGGTACCAGCGACTTGTCCGCGTTGAACCTTTTTTGTGACGACTATTACAAATTCACTCACCTGGTTAGGGACATAATTTCTAAAAATACTGAAACACGTATTTCTTTATTTGTAACAAAGACCTCAAATTACAATTTTTATGCCCCTTACTTCAAAACTAACGGGACCCTTACACAAACTATAATCCCCCCCCTCGGAATTGCATTTATAAAAACTGTGACACATGTATTTATTTATCCCTTACAAAGACCTCAAATACCAATTTTTATGACCTAACAGAACCCCCATGCAAACTTTCACGTTCCATTTCACCCCTTCAGGGGTTGCATTTTTAAACACTGAAATACATATTTCTTTTTAAAAAAAATTTTTTATGACCCCATCTTGAAAACTAACGGAATTCCCATACAAACTTCCAATACCAATTTAACCTCCATTTCACCACCAAATAACAAATTTCATGATCCTTACTTCGAAACTAACTATACAGACTTTAGGGTTGAATTTTCAAAAACCTTGAAACACATTTATCTTCAATTGTGAAGAAGGGCTCAAATACTAATTTCCATGACTCTAATTTCAAAACCAACTTCACTTTCACCCCCCTTTCTCACCCACCTTTCCACCTCTCTAGGCATGAAATATCAAAAAAATATGCTGTCAAAATTTCAGCTCTTAAGTCCAGCGGTTTGATCTGGGCGTTGATCGTATATCAGTCAATCAGTGAGTCAGTTAGTCAGGACATGTAATTATATATGTACATATTACCCCAAACACGAGGTAGCTGCTGTGAACCGTTGAGGAGATCCCTGGAAGTTTCAACAGAATCGGTGCACAGGTGTAGAATCAATAAATCATCCCCTGTTTTTCTACCCTCAGAAGTGTTATTTCAAATTCATATGGGATCAACTCACAAGCATACCCTATACTATAAAAAAAAACTTATCTAAATCGGATATCCCAGTACAAAATTATGCGTGGTAGAATCGGAGAAGTAAAAATTCGGTGGGTGAACCAACAATTATTCCTCATTTTCCTACCCTAAGGAGTGGATTTTCTTTTCAAATCCAACTGAAACCAACTTCGAAGTATACCCTGTCCATCAAAATTGAGATCATCAAAATCGGACTACTGTGCAAAAAGTTATGAGTGGTCATACATAAAAAATATATACGCGTCGACTAGACTACCTCCTTCTTGTTTTTAGTCGGTTGAAAATGAATCTCATAAACTAAAACAGAAAAATCCTGTGACTAAAACTTATACGTAAAAAAAGGAGTAAAGGTAGAAATGAAGTGTTTTACCATAATACATATCGAAAACAATTTCCTGATCTATTCTAATAGAAAATTATAAATTGATTGCAGAAGAGTTTTGAGATGCTTTTTGAACATATTGGTAGGATAGTAAAAATATCCAAGTGGGTATTACATACGAAATCAAAAGAATTCATCGATATCATTGAAGGTGAGTTATTGTAGTAATTGCTATTGGAAGTTTTCATGTGGAAAATCAGTCTATTTCTTGTTATGTAGGGACTGCAATCAATTGAATACTCAGAGATTGGTTAGCTTAAACAAAAAGTATATAGGAAAATTTCCTTCGGATAAATAATCGTCCAAGTTTGTTAAATCTGAGGTTCTCATCATGGCATTCAAAATGCCGATGGCGAAAATGTAGTTTAGATTTTTGACAATTTCTTTATATAGAATTATATATCGTTACAACATAGAGATGACTCTGAAATTATTTGGTATTTCTCAGGATGAAGCCGACAGCTTTCAATGCCTTCCTAACGATAACCTCAACATGGCTTTTTAACGGATTTTTTTCATCCAGGATGACCCCTAGGTCCTTTACTCCATCTTCGGATCATAGTATCTGTTATTAATATAAAGATTTCTTGTCAAAGGAGTTGAATACTTCGATAAGAGAATTTGGGAACATTTCGGTATATTGAGAACAAGCCTATTGGTTGTAAAGTATTTTGAATCCTTCAAGAATTTTTGAATCATCTACGTATGATAATATTTTAGATGCAATCAAACATTTTCATATGATACTTAGAAAAATACTGAGTAGTAAGGGACCTAGGTGTGATTCATGTGGTACACCTGGGGTAATTTATGTTTCATGCGATTGAGAGTTCAAGGCGATACATTGGTATCTGTCAGAAATATAAGAGTTGAGAAGCCTCAAAACATTGCCATATACACCAATATTTCCAAATTTCGTGACCAGAGTTGGACGATGTACTTCGAATGCCTTGGAGAAGTCGGTGTACACTGCACAGATTGACACTCCATGTTCCATAGAGGTAAATATCTTGCACAAACGGAAAGAGATTAGAAGTGACACTTCTCTTCTTGTTGAAGTGTAATGTTATGCAAACCATTTGAGTTCACAAATTTTATTGCATATTAGTAGGAAAAATTGAGATGCAAACAATCAAACTGAAGTTGATAATAACTAATGAAAAACCTTTTTGAAGACAAGCTTTTATTAAGGCCGTGTACTGAAACGTATAAAATAAGTTTGAGTCATCGCTGACAATGATTTAATTATATTTTTTTTTTAATTAATTAGTTTCAAAAAGCTTGTCATGAAAATAGGTACCAAAGTATATAATTTTTTTAAATATTCATAAAAGTAGGTACCAATTAATTTCATTGGGCAATGATTGGTTGGTAAGTAACAATTCGTTGGAGTATTAATTTCATTACAATTCACGAGAAAAGCTTTTCAAAACTGAAAAATTCAACAAAAAGTAATTAAATTATTGTCAGCGATGACTTAAACTTATTTTATACGTTTTATTACACGGCTTACATAAAAGCTTGTCTATAAAAACGTTTTTTATTAAATATAAATTTTTTTGCTTTTTAGTTAGTTAGCCTTGATCTGTTCATTCCTATTGTCAGATCAGAAAGAGATAGGAAAACTATGGAAAAAAGTGATGATTCCGAATCTTCGCCTTCCGATAGCGAAAGCGAAGGTGAAATTGAAAATGAAATCCAAAAAAAGATGAAAGTCCCGCCTATGATCTCACGCGATGAATCTAAATGGATACCACTCAGAGACTTCATGGACAAATGTGTACCAAAAATCGGTTACACAAAAGTCCAAAATTTAAATGACGGATAAAAATCCAACCCGCTTCCCCTAATGACTACAAAAAGATTCAAGACATTCTTACTCGCAAAGATGTCTCGTACCATACTTTCACGTTACCAGAGAACAAACTTCTCAGAGTCGTATTCAGGGGCGTTCCCACTGAATTTGACGAGAAGGGCATCAAAAACACCTATGCCCATGGTTCTTGTACTAAGTAGTAGATGAAGTGAATCAATTTATGACGTTAGTGAAATCTTAGACATAATTGTCAGAGCGGAATCCCAAAAACCACGAACAACCGTGGCCCAGTGCTATAGATGATAAACATTTGGACATGCGCAAAATAAATGCTCGACAGCCAATGTGTGTTAAATGCGGTAATTGTCATCTTACAAATGAATGTAGGAAATCGAAAAACACGCCAGCAAAGTGCTGTAACTGCAAAGGCCACCACACGGCTAACTACAGAGGGTGCACTTATTTCCCCAAACTACAAAGGAGAACAAGCAATAGAAATAATACTAACGATGATCAAAACCAAAATCGCGAAAAACGTCCCGTGGGTGCCGGTTCGAGAAGACCGAGTACCTCCTATTCTAGTGCTGCTAAAAACTCAAACCAAAAATGGAGAGTCCGATTTAATGAAAGATCTTGAAGAGTTGACCAACTTGCTGAAGCGACTCCCAGGGTTCAAACAATTTATTAGCCCAAACGCCCTAAACCTCCGTAATAAGTAACACAATTACTCCGGACTTTCTGAACATGGTGACCTGGAATGTCAACGGGCTTATATCAAAGAAAGATGAGCTCATCGACTTTTTAACTGATCATAATAATGATATAGTATTTCTATAAAAAACGCACCTCAAAAACGACCACGTTGGCATCCCAAATTATAAAATATTCAGGAAAGGTAGACTTGGGAGGACTAGCCATTGGGGTAAAACGAAACCTTTCCGTAGTCCAAGCCGACTTAGATTCAAATAGATTAAATAACACGGAGGCTATAGGCGTTGAGGTCAATACCCAGAGAGGTCGTCTTCGACTAGTGTCAGTTTACAACCCCCCAACAAGCATACTATCTGAAGACGCTCTAGATAGCCTAATCGATGGAGTTAACACGCCAACAATAGTAGCGGGCGATTTTAATGCAGAGCACGTTTCGTGGAGCAGGGTAACAAACCCAAACGGCCTCAGACTGCGCAGACATTGCGATAACTCAAACTACATAATTGAAGTACCTGATCGTCCAACTCATCACGGAGCAAACAGACCAGACATATTAGATATAGTACTATATGAAAATATTACTTGGAACATTAATTCGGAAAGCATCAGCGAACTAAGCACGGGCCATAATCCGGTCTCTACAACCTTAGGCCAAGGACAGTCTGCCCAAGTGGAAAGCCATTATAATACAACAGATTGGGAAAATTTCAAACTCCGCTTAACAACCGAGTACTGCGCCCCCGAATTAATAGAATCGCCGGACGAACTAGATAATGTTCTCAAAAAATTTGAACAATTACTAAAAACTTTCACGATTGCTATATTAACATAAAAAAACCCTCCGAACTATAATACCTTACCGCCAAACGTTAAGCTCCTAATTGGGAAAAAACAGAGCTAGAAGACGCTACCAAGCTTCACTAGCTGGTAATGATAAAATCTTTTATAAAAGCTCTAACCAAAGGGTGATCCGAATGAAACTTGGAAGCTAGTGAGAAAACTAAAAAAAAAATATTTTCACTAGTGATATCCCAGAGTCAAGAGACACAAAAATCTCCCTATTTGCCGACGATACGGCAATCCCAGCCTACTCTCGCAACAAAAATCAAGCTGTAAGATACCTCCAAGATGCGGTTGATAATCCAGAAAGTTGGTTTTTGACTGGAAGATCGCTATAAACCCTACAAAACACAAGCCATCCCTTGGGCAGATTCCTGAGAGCCCAAATTAACATAGCAAACCATGACATCGAATGGGCAACAAAGTTAAGTATTTGGGACTTACTGTAGACCGCAGATTAACCTGGAATAAACATGTCACTGAAATAAAAAACAGAGTCACACACAGAATAGTAGCATTATATCCATTTCTGAACAGGAAAAGTAAACTAAATTTAAAAACAAAAACATTATTATATAAAACAGTCATCAGACCCGTCATTACCTATGCCTCCGCAGTCTGGGGGCAAATTTCAAACTCGAACATGCTGATCCTGAAACGGGCGCAGGGGAAAGTTATGCGGATGATCACAAATGCTTTGTGGTACGTGCGAAACAATAACATCTTATCAGACCTCAATCTCACAAAGATTAGAGACCTCACTCGTGAGCGCAATATTTAGTTTTTCGGTAAAGCCGAAACCCACGAAAACTTATCAGTTAGGGAATCTGTGAACTACACTACAGACGACTCCACTAAATATAAACGACCAAAACTATCGCAAGTTTAGGCCAGAACCACAGTAATTTGAAACTTCTAAAAACGATCATTAAAGTACATCCATGGAATAATTCTTAACATCAAAACGTTCCATTGAATTTTCAAGGAACAACAAAATCATTCATGCCTTAGCTAAGTATTTTACACTTAACTAACAAAGAACACCAAAGGAAGTCAGATATAATACTAAGATGAAAGAGTAAAGAGGCAATGCCTCAACTCGGTGAATAGCCAACGATCACAAACAAAACAAACTGTTCATTCCTAATAGAGCATCGTTATTACAAGGTCTCTTTCCTGTAAGTTTTGAGCTGAAAGAAATAATGATCTCTGACACCAAAAACTCCCACACATCAATTTTGAATAGAATCTGACCATAATCACAGATCTCTTTCACCATTTTGAAGTCGCTATCTCGAATTCATAGATTTTGACGAAAAATTCATGATCTCCGAACCTGAAAACCCCCCACATACCAATTTTGATTGAAATATGACCATAATCAAAATCGTCTCACTTGGAACCGCATCTTGAATTTATGAATTTTGACCAAAATTCAAATATCCACCCCAAATTTCGAATCGAATCGGAATAATTATAATTTCACCCCGAACCCCAAACCAATTTTAACCATAATCACAAAACTCGTCCGCCATATTGAAGCCGCCATCTCATAAATTTTGACAAACATTTCATAATCTCCGACCCCGAAACCCCCCCATCCCAATTTTGAATCAAATAGGACCATAATTACGAATCTCGTCCGCCATCTTGGAGTCGCCATTTTGTTTTTTTCTCTTACAAAAATTCCATAATGCATTGCCACCGGAATCATGAACACCTGCTAGGTCGGTAAAAATTCACCTGCAAGATTTGAACCAAACTAACAAACGAACGAACTAACTAATTACAAGTGAAACTAAAAAGAAAGCTTGTAAAAATCATTAAATATCCCAGAATCAAAATTCTGACTGAATTAGACAGAAGTCAAGTGAACAAAATCGAATGAAAATGTTTGGGTAGTTAATTTTCCTCTCGTGTTTGTGTTGTGATAATAAAACATTCTCTGCGCAATTTGATCATAATATCTTGCGAAAAGAGCGGCAATGTAAGAAATTGTATGTAATGGCTTGAGAACGCGGTAAAATATAATGGGATTGTGAACGTGACATAAACTAAACAATTATACATTTTTTCAGTTTCTTTACCCCTTTCAGTTCCAGTTATTTTTGGAGATTGTAATAACTGTAGAACACCAAAATGTTTGTTGGAATCATGAGTATTTCTAGTGGGCTGTGGTGGTCTGATAATTGTAATGGTCTGACACGTGGGTTAATCTGTATATATATATATATATATATATATATATATATACAAATTATTCAAAAAACAGGATAACTGGAAGTCGATTTGAAATGTTGATGATTGTTGGTTTAACCAAAATAGTCAAGGTATGGAACATTTGTAATATTATCAAAATTGAATGTATAAAATCACATTTACGAATTATTGAAAAAATAGGCAAAGTCAAAATACCAAAGTTTGTAAAACGGTGAAAACCACAATTTTTTAACTAAATTTTGAATAAATCTCCTTTTCTAAGACGATTAAAATGGTTCCAATTCTCTTTATTCCATTCGGAACAACTAGATAGTACTAATGATCTCATATTATTTCAATGTATCAAATATGGTATATTTGATTCATTCTTTTCCAAATAGAAATAGCAGAAATAGTTTATGTAAATCATAGTTTTTGTGGAATAATCAGAAAACGGAATGTTTCTTTTTTTACCAATAGAGAAATATGAATATGTCTAATGACTTTTTTTATTTTTTAACATTAAACATTTATTTATTTTCATATCTGAGATCACAATAAAATATCTCAACCAATACGCATATTTTTTCTTTCTTATAGATTTTTTTCACCATATTTGGAAGAAGATTTGCATGTAATAATTGTTCCATTATCCCATGTATTGAGTTATATTATAAGAATGGAGAGGTTTTTCACTTCCTTTGGCATCATCTCCTCGCTCTAGCCCCCAATGAGCCATGAAAATTGTGCGAGGAAGAGGCAACACCGCTACTGAAGTCGGACCTCAAAAATTCTGTTCAAATCCAAAGTGCAGCAAGAAAACTAATTTTCATATGAGAAATGTAACCAGATCATTTGTAGCACATTCCTTATATTTTGCGAAAGATTGTTATACAATTTTATCTTACTGTAGACGGTGCTCCATTCATATAGGGATTCCTCAAGAATGATATTGAAAAAAAATATATTGTTTCGTAAATATGAGTTCAATGGTGTATTTGAAAATTATCTGGATGATTCATAAGAAATTAATTCAAAAATATAGATTGCTGGTATCCCCAGTACTTTCTATGACTCAAATATTTCTCTGCAGGAATCTCTTATGAATTTCTTTAGGTATTCTGATAACTTTTCTGTTCACTTCAGCCTCAAATGACTATTCTCCTAACAGAATAAACATTTGAGTAGTTATTCTATAAGAGTTCTAAGTTATACTTCACAATTTGTCCGCTAGATGGCGCCGTTTACCTAAATTATGAAGTTTGATGTATAGTACACAGTGGCGCATCAATCGATTCGTCTCGATGTCAAGAATCATAATTAGACATTTTCCGATGCCAAAAGGGCTTAGGAAGCTAACTCCGTTATTATTGGAGATACAGCAGCGTGCGAGTACTCTAACAAGACAACTTTTGCTGGAGATTGTGTAAATGAAAAGTATGGGTGTATAGCAGTAAAACTGAAAGAAGTACCCTCCAACATTATGACGGATGGGGAGTTATTTCAGTATTTCAGTTAGGTAGTAATGAATTGAGTTTCCAAAAATAATTGTTTTGGAGGAGGGGGAATTTTTGTCTATTCTACATCATTCTGCTTTTTGGGTTCGTCTGACATTCCTCCAAAATAATTTACAATAGAAAAAGTTATTCTCGATGATGAAATATTTTAGTATTGTACAGTTCATTCAGAAGAGAAGACAAATATTTTTTATTCAAGAAAAATGGTTTTATTAGAATCGAATTTCATAATGTTGATAGCTATAATGAACGGTATTTTATATACAAATGTACCGAAAAATGCTCGATATATTGCAGTGTGCTTCGATATGGAAAATATGAAAGAAGAGTGTAACCGAACTTCTTGGAAACTAATGAGTTTATCTGAAAAATAATGGAAAATTACCTGTTTTTCAAATTGACATTCCAGAAACGAACTCAACACATTTTAACTATAAATTGAAAATTATATTTCCGGATAATTCTGAATTTGATCAACATGAATGGCAAAGTTTGAATTTGAATAATAGAAGTGAATGCAGTATGCAAGAAGAAATACATGTAATGTTTTTTATTTCATGTTTAACTTCAGTATTAGTAATTATTATATTCATTACGATTTTTCTAAAAATAGTTATAAAAAATTCAAGGTATACCTTTCACTCAAGAATTAATCCTTGATTGCATGTGTAATGAATGTTATGTTTAATAAAAAATATAACTGAAGTGAATGTTTGATTGAACCTTGGGAAACCACACCTTTTTCTAGCGATATAAAAACAATGAAAACAAAAACTAAAGTGTCAGTCAAAATGAACTTATTCAAAGAAAAACAAGATATATTCTTAGGTGAACGTCGGTTCTATTTAAACCCTAATAAATCCCAGTATGTGTCGGTCTATATATCAGTGCATCTAGGTTATGTCCTTTGTGTTGTGATTTCCGACATTGAAGGTGGAACTTTAGTATTCACTGAAAAGGAATGGACTGAGTTGATGAAAAGTAAGGAAGCCATCAACAGTTTACTGGTATCAACAGACAATGGGAATACAATAGATGTTGGACGATTTGCTGTAGAGTATAAACAATGTAAAGCAAATAGTATTAGAATTTACAGTGGCGATTCCAGTATTCGTTTGAATTGTGAATCTCTCTCAAAACTATGGATTTTTGTACCTAATCTTCAATATAGAATGGATGTATTGAAATCCTTGAGATTTGATATGGTTATGAATATGCTGCAATTGGGTGTGAAAACGGAAATTATCAATAGATCTTTGAAGGTTCTTGATACTATTAAAGACATCAATCCTGAAGTATATACTTTGGGATTGGAAGTAACATATCAGCATCCAGAACTCCTCCAAGAAGAATAGTTTTTATTTGGAATATGGAAAAAAAAGTAACGTTTGGTAAAGTAGAGATTTATTTTCTCTACTCATGGAAATATGCCCATCAATCTGCGAGACAAGGACCTTGGGAAACAGCAGCTCGTGATCGTGAACGATTCCAGCGTCGCATTAGGGAAGCAGCCCCAACTTTAAATTATATTTTACATGAAAGACATAGAAATAAGGTTTATGAAAAAATAAAAAACATATATTGTTAACTGTTCTTTATTATTTCTTCTAAAAAATACATGTATATTTAAACTAAATCCTTTTTATTGATCCAAGAATCATGTGATGAATCAAATCCTAACCATCTGACGTATAGCTTGTGTGCCTTTCGACGTAGAACTCTCTCCACCAGATGACTATCAGGGTATTTGGCTTTTTGTAATCCTTCAGTATAAAATCCTCCCTGAATTTCCTCCTTTCTATTGTCTTCTAAAATATATGTTGTGGGGTTAGTTAACTTTACTCGTTGATTTTAAACACTTCAGTGGTCCAATTGGGCGTATACGATTTTGTGAAGGCATGTCGATATCTGGATATACGAACCCAGTCTCCTTTTCTGAATTTTGGCTTTTTTGGATCGACAGTTTTCAAATGCCAGAATGATGTTACAAATTTTGCATTTTTATCATTTATTTCACTGGGTATAGCACGAATTGTAGAATGCCTGGTATGGTTATATTTTTTGACAATTTCAGGAAAAATATTGAGCCATTTATAAGATCCTTGATGACTGAATTGTTTCCATAATGACGATTTTAGCGTTCTAATTACTCTTTCGGCAATACTAGCTTTCAAATTTGAAGAAGTACTATAATGATTCACACCATATTCCTGCATCAGCTCTTGAAAATCTTTGTTGTAAAATTCTTCTCCCATGTCAGTTTGTGAATTTTTTGGTGTTGTAGTCATTTGAGATAATACAGATTTCATGGCAGCGGTAATATCTTTTCCAGTTTTTCTTTTGACTGGTAAGGCCCATACATATTTACTGAAAGCATTGATGATTACAAGAATATAATTATAGCCCCTGTTTTCTTTTGCAAATTTATTCATAATGGCCAAATCGGCCTGTATCAAATCATGCAAATTTTTGACGACAACATGTCTCCTTTTGAAATTAATTCTAACTGGCTTATGAAGTTCTTCAACAACTTGTGCCTTACTCATTTTTAACTAACGGACACTGTAATAATATTTCAATACACATCGTTGGAGTTGTTCCCAGTTTAAATATCATTTCATCCCCCTTGGCGATGGATTTGTTCGTTAATTGTCGAAATTTGAAAGATGTATTATTTATTAAAACTTCTCCATATCATCATCATCAATTTATGTGCTTTCTTAGCAGACATGGGGAATTTGAAGGCAATAGCTTCATCTCCACCATGATGTGAAATGCTTTCTATCTTTGCAGACATGGGAAATTTAAAGACTAAACCTCCATTATCTAACACATAATATTTTTTATTCAAACTATTTTTTTTCTCGCCTTTCAAACGGATCAAACCTTAACGTGATAATCGAAAGAATCGCAAACATAAAAGGGATAATTCAATTGGGGTGCTTGTGGAGGTGAGGTTAACACAGCTTCTTCTTCTTCAGGAGAAGAAGTGTTGGATTGTAAAAAATGCTGATTGAATCTATTCAAGGACATTATTGAAAGTTTTAGCTTTGGTAAGAATGTTCAAGAGAGAGAGAGAGAGAGTGTGTGTATGGAATAGTTAACAATTCAAATGTGAATCAAGTGGGGAAATGTAGCATATATATTGGGATTGGTATGGTAGAGTACACACAATGAGTATGTAGTCAGTTGTTCAGAAACGAATTTGTTGTATTTGTAGAACTATTAAGCTTCAATATTTACAAGACAATCATTTTGTGAGCCGACCTATTTTGGTTATTGACTTTTGTACGGGGTGTATGCAGTTGAGACCCATCAAAGTGATTAATAGATTCAAAGACGATCCCTCAGGAATATTGAATTCACCTGTGCGTGAAACATTTTAAAAAAAAGCAAGCAGATAAGAAGGCGGAAATGGAATTGTTTCAAATATGGCAACACAAAGAGAAGATAAATAATAGTGAGGAGGAGGAGGAGAAGAATCAAAATCCTTATTATGTGTCAGATCTTAGGAAGATTTTGAATCTGCAAGAGGAGAAGATTTGGGAAGAAAATGTTTTCAAAAATAAAAATCGTTTTTCATTAAAGTGAATAAATCTTTTTTTAACGTTGTATTATTTATCTTTCTCCAAAGAACATTGAATTACAAATTCAATATAAAAATTATTTGATGCAAGTTTATTTGTGGTTCCTAGGGGAAATTGAATAACATCACCTCTGTTGAGAATGCTATCGTTCAATAATTTGTGCAAAGAATCGTTTTGATTTCGATAGGATATTTGTAATGCATTGGGAAAACACTGAATATTTTCAACTTTACCTGTAACAGGAATCGTATAAATAGTACTATTATTATCCAAAGTATAATGAGTTTTACTAGAAGATAAGTTTTTAGTACCACGAATAGTTAATATACATTTACTATGAAACTGGGCTGGTTGACAAATATAAAATGGAAGATCTGTTGGTGGTGATGGTGGTTGTATTGCTGTTACAATATCTTTTGGTGGTTGTTTTCGAGAGGAAATGCTGATTAAATTTGTTCAGAGGCATTATGAATACTAATACAAACAACTTAAAGTTGATACATTTATAAAATTATTGAACCTTCACGTAACTCTTCAATAATTGAAATAATTTCATTGTTGTGGGCGGTAGTGTTGCCAGCTGTTTGGGAAGCGATAAGCAAACGTGATCTATCTACAAGTTCGTTGTAATCATCAAAATATTTATAATCAATAGGTTTATTATCATATTTCATCATTGTCATTTTAACCCCCTTCCCTTTTCTTGTCATTTTTCTGGTGAGTACGCCCCTCAATAAAGATGATGGTACTGAACCAGATCTTTGACGAGTTGTCTCGAAATTAGGTTTTATAATGTAAAGATACTTTTCTTTGATGTCATCGGGAAATTTTCTAATTGGCAAATCGGCATTATTATCACGACGATATGCAGTCGTCCTTTTAATAATATCTGCATAATTTTCAATATCTTGTTTGGTGTAAGTAATGGGTTTCTTTGGAAAAAGTAACTCATAAAGACCCTCAGTTCCATTGTAAGTGATACCTTTCACATTAACATTGGATCCCATAAAGTTAACATGTGAATCTCCTATGAAAAATTTGTCTTCTACCGGATTATGGAAAAGACCCAAAATATGATCATATTCATTTTTAGTATCTTTTATCATGCCCTCAATGTATTCTCGGGGTAATGGCGTTTCGAATTGTTCAAAGTATTGGTGAAGAACGTCTGGATTTGTGATTGTCTGATAAAATTGAGATAGGGTGTCATCGATGAATTGATCTTCTCTTGTTCTATCTGGCAATTCGCCCTCCTCATTGCGTGATTCGTAAGTTTCTTCGTTCCTTAAAAAACTCGGTAGCTCCATCATTGGAGTTTCATGTTCGGAAGTTGGCGAAAAAAATGCTAATTGACTATATGATTTTGGTGATGGTGTTGTTGTTGTTGTTTTGAATTTCTCCAACTTTGGAGATTCACTTTCTTGTTTGATTGTTGTGGATTCCGCTGCTGCTGCTGCTGCTGCATCACCAAATGTCGAAACCAATTGTTTCAGAGATTGGGTGATGGGTTGATATGATTTTTCCAATTGAGTTTGCGATCTCGCCGTGTTACCCTTTATAATTTTATACTTTTTTCTTAGTTCGTGTCTGGCTCGAACAAGTTGTTGTTTAGTTAATTGGGGATCCATTTTAACTACTGCGATTATGTTTTCAGAATTGATCTTTATATATGAATATATGTATCGAAGCCCTTTCTATATCTACCCGAAGACAAATCACAATCTTTATCAATAACAAAAAAGTCAAACTTTTTCTTCCAACAACGAGATGCTACTTCTTTGAATTGTTGAAAATCCATGTCGATATTTGCATGATCATCATAAATGTGTTTTAAATTTGTGGTGTCTTGTGGAAATATAATCAATAAATTTGCATTGTCGCGGATGAGTTGTTTTGGGATGGCTGAATATGTTTGACAAATATAAAAGCAGTCTGCTTTCCTATGTCGGCCAAAGGAAAAATAATCTTTGATTATATTTTGATCACAAGTTGCTACATCATCAAATATTATGATGGAATTTGTTTTGATGTTATCTGCAGAAGGTACATCTTCACTCTTACTATATTCATAAAATCCAATTTCATTGAGTGGTTTGAGCAAAGTACGTAAATATTGATACTTGGGCTGAGTCAATGATTTTGAGTATAGATAGATATTTTCGAATCTTAATCCATTAGGATGTTCTATTAGTGACAACATAATGTTTGTTTCACCAGATCCACTACTACCCACGATTAACCCACGTTTAGAATCACCCCCGAATAGTACACCATGTTTTCCTTCAACATTTTGCTCATCATTATTGAAATCATAATTGTTGATGGGCAGTGAAACGTTCTGTTTTCGTAACTTCATAGTGACTGAGAGTATATATATAGGTGTGTCGACATATATAGCAGATTAGAATGGTAAAGTCTGAAAAAGGAGCAAGAGGTCACCCAAGAAGAAGAAGAACAAGACATAGAGGCAGAGGTTTTGTCAACTCATTGATAGATAAATTACCTTTCGAGTTTCATCTAACGAAATACAATTATTGTAGACGTGAGTGTAATCAACTTTATTGAGGTATTTTTTATTTGACCATTTTTTTCCATAGCGGGCACCAAGTAACAACAACGATTAGAACGTAAAGATTCTGGCATTAATTATCTGGATGACGCATGTAAAGAGCACGATATAGCGTATTCTAAAAGTAAAATCCTCAGTGACAGACATCGAGCTGACGAAATATTGGAAAATAAAGCTTGGGAAAGAGTTAAAGCGAAAGACGCCAAAGTAGGAGAGAAAGCAGCTGCTTGGTTCGTAACGACTGCAATGAAGGGAAAACGTAAACTTGGAATGGGACTGAAAAAGAAAAAAGCGACATCGACGAAAAAACAAACACGAGTTATTCGTGCACCCAAAAAAGGAGAATTCCTTCCATTTTTACTACCATTGTTGGGAGCACTTGGAGCAGTGGCGGGTGGCAGTGCGGGCATTGCGAAAGCGGTGAACGATGCTAAAACCAATCGTGAACAATTAACGGAACAAAAAAGACATAATCTAGCTCTCGAGCCAAAATCCGAAAGGGATATTATCTTCGGCCTTACAAGGGTTATGGTTTACGAAAGAAAAAAAAAACAACAAAGCCAAAGGGGTTTCAGCAGCAGCAGCAACATCAGCCATATTGGAAAAAAACAAGAAAATAAAATTACCTCGACGCATAATGTCTGATATAGATCTCATCACGTATGCAAAAATATTGAAAATTCCACATTTCCGAGGCGTATTCATGCGTGATTCATTACCAAAAAGAATTTGGAGGACAAATGAATCGGGTATAGTTAATCTCGATGAACAAAGAGGGCCTGGTACTCATTGGACAGCATATACGAAAAACAACAAAAATGTCATATATTATGATAGCTTTGGTAATTTACCACCTCAATTGAACTAGTAAGATATTCAAAAGCAACGGTGGTAGTGATGTGATCATCAGATATAATTATGATACAATGCAAAAATTCAATTCCTATCAATGTGGACAATATTGTCTCAAATTTTATATAATCAATACAACTGATGAATAATATGCCATTTCTTTTTGAAACCTCAGTCATGTCATATACATTTACACTCAGTGGAGATTCGTCAATTTTAAGTGATACTTTCAATCCCCCATTATATTTAGATCAAGATGTTGAATATGAAATTGGTTTGGTAAATTTTGATACATTCAATAATATTCCAAATATTGATGAAACAAACAATTTATTGGTATGGGGTGTGAATGATGAATTCAAAGTTGAAATTCCCACGGGGTCTTATGAAATTGAAGAGATTATAAAAATAATAAAGAATGAAATGTATCGGATAGGAGGAGGAACTATTATCAATATAACAACAGACTCAAAGAGATTTACAATTTCTATTAAATGCACCGATTGGATTAATTTCAATATCGATCGTTCCATTGGAAATCTATTGGGATTTTCATAAATCAAACTCGAACCCAACAAACATTATACCTCAACAAATAAAGTTAATATTTTGGCAGTCAATACAATTTGTATAGATTGTAACATTGCAGTAGGATCATTTCTGCATGGAGAACCTGTTCATCTAATCCATCAATTTTTTCCACAAGTTCCAAATGGCTATAAAATAGTAGAGCAACCACTAACAATAATTATCCCGTTAGTATTAAAACCATCAACAATATTACCCTAAGGGTGCTCGATCAAAATAGTAATTTAGTGAATTTTCGCGGTGAAACAATAACAGTCCGTTTACATCTTAGGAAAATCGAATAGATATGGTGTTACAATTCCATCGATTTCAACTTCCATACAAAAACTATAAAAAGCAGCAGCGTCGTACAAAGAAACCACATGCTTTTTCAACGCCATTGAAAACGTTAACATCCGAAAATCGTCAATTTTTAAATTCTCTCGGTTTTTACGTCCTAGTATAATGGATTTGTTGAATGTAACAGGTCAACCTTTTAGTGACACGACCATTGAAGATTATCAATTCCATACTTATCAACCATACAATGCTGGAGCCCTCAACTAAATGATGAAGTAAGGATTTCGGTACAAGATTTAGATGCATACACACTGCCATGTAACAGCCTCATTTACATAGAAGGCAAAATATTAACAGATCAAAACAAAGTGCCTACCAAATTTGAATTTATTAATAATGGCATAGCATATTTATTTAGAGAACTGAGATATGAATTGAATGGTGTTGTAATGGATTCTGTTCGGAACGTTGGTCTAGTTTCCACATTGAAAAATTACCTATCGTTAAACGAAAATGAAAGCAAGCTGATGCAGAATGGGGGATGGTTTCCAAAAAATGAACATAAACTTTTAATTGATGATAAGGGAAACTTTAATGTATGCATACCGTTAAAAATGTGGTCGGGATTTTTCGAAGATTACCGAAAAATTATAATGAATATGAGACAAGAATTAGTTCTTATTCGAGAAAAGATGACATTGATGCTGTTATTGCCACAGATAATTCAGAGAAACCAAAAATTCAAATAACTAAACTACATTGGAATGTACCACATATAACACCGAGTATAAATGAACAACTACGTTTGAATAAAATAGTTCGTAGTAATACAGAATTACCCATCAAATTCAGAAGTTGGGAATTAATCGAATATCCCACACTGAATGATTCAACTCGACACACTTGGTCTGTCAAAACCTCAACCCAATTGGAGAGTCCTCGACATATCATTATTGCTTTTCAAGATGCATGCAAAGGTCAAATTTTGAAAGATATGAGTAAATTTAATCACTGCAATCTAACAAATGTTCGAGTATTTTTGAATAGTGAAAGATTTCCCCTATCAAGATTTAAATTTAGATTTTGATACCAATCGATTCGCATCACTATACGAAATGTTTGCAAACTTTCAAGAAAGTTATTATCACATCCAAACCAACCAACCCATATTCAACCCCAAAGAATTCAAAGACAGAGCTCCAATTATTCATATCGATTGTTCCCATCAAAAGGAAATTATTCAGAGCGGATCTGTCGTTTTGCGAATAGAATTTGAAACATCAAAATCTACGGGCAATAATGTGTCTGCATATTGCCTAATATTACACGAAAAAGAATTTTATTACAATCCCTTAAATAAAATAGTGCGACAATGAGTCGTCTCACTCAGTCAGTTGATAATGTTACCTCAATACAGATGCAGGTTAGTTCAATTCATCCGCCAATTGACACAACTCAAAGCCGAAATTGAATATTTAGAGAAGAGAAAATTGGTTGAGCGAGAATTGGAAAATCTTCAAATATGAGATTAGTTATCGATTTTCAAGGCTTTAAAGTGGAAAATAACAAATTTGTAGTGAAAGAATTAGCCTGTTTCGATGGTCATCGCCGTATTAGTCATTACTCATTCAAACCGCCATTTCCCTTCAACAATCTTCCACATGACTTCAGAAAACAAGCATTGTGGCTAATGAAAAACCACCACTACATAGATTGGAATGCGGGTTTCACTCCTCTACATCAATTTGGAAATATTATGCAATATCTAACCCAAGGAGCAGATGCGGTGTATGTAAAAGGAAGAGAAAAATTCAACTTTATCAAGAAATATTGTAGCTGTCCGGTTCATGAATTGGATGAACATCCCCCTTTGAAAATGGAAGTGCCAATGTGTTTTTATCATAATAATAAAGATAAATGCGTATGTGCTTTATCAAATGTATACTTTTTGTACACAAATTTCATAATGAATGATGATAAATAAATGTATAGAGAAACAAGACTTTTTTTTTGTTTACAAGTTGAGACTTGTTAAAAATGAATAAATTATTTTTATTCTCCCCTCCATTCTACCACAACATTTTTGATTATATAAAAACATAAAAATGTATTAATGCAAGCAGTATATTGAAGTATACCTTACTTTATTGCACCACTATAAGTAGCAGCAGTAGTAGTAGACTTTTCCAAACAAAATGAATCAAGAAGCATGTTACTGTATTCATCCATTGAAGGACCATTGTCATTTTAAACGGAGTTTACATCATTTCAGTGAAGAAGAACTGGAAAAGTTTCCTCTACAATATTTGATTGAGAGAGCTCAACCCATTGAACTCTTGTATGCGTGGCATAAATTACCGAGGGATTATCGAAATAATTTCAATTTACAAGTTCAGCTACCTTGTTTTATGCATTACAACCGACCAGATTGGCGAACTCACATAGACGGTCCACCAACATCACAATCAAGATGTCATCTATGTAAATTACCTCTTGAACAATTGTAATTGAGAAATAAAAGATTCAAGTGTTTCATTTTTGTTTTTTATTTTACACATATTTCAACCAATGTGAGTACAATTTTATAAATAATTGTGATACATTAATCTTCATCATCATCTCAGATATGATAATCAATGAAACGATTGAATTTTGGTAGGAATGTAAGCATTATCAACACTCTGAAATTTTCATCCATTTATAATAACTATATTTTTTAACAATTTCCTTCAAGCTCAAAGGTAATGATAGTGTATTTTCTGAAGTAAATCTTGAAGGAAATTGATAAAATGTATTATTGCTCGTATATTTTAACAAAGTTTTCTCAATTGCATATTGAATATCTGAAACAAAAAAAATCTATGCACTATGATGACCCCAAGGAAGCGTATCGAATGATTGGGGAATTATTCTACGTTTATCGTCATGAGGACTAAGAGCAATTTTCGTTTGTTCTATACTGAATACATTATGAGCATATGAACGGATACTTTGTTGTGAAATATTTTTATTTTTAAATTCTTTCAGGCAAGCAACATAATCTTCAAAAGTTATCATATTTTTCATTACATACTTTTTGACCCCCTTAGATGTTTTCTTTATACCCAAATTATTCATTTCAATATCTATTCGTTTTTTGCTCATACCCTTTTTCAATAATTTTTCCCTTAAACGTTCTCTATCTTGTCGAGTGACGAGTGTTTTGAAAGCATACATCTTTGAACGGAGGCCAGCAAAATGTGTGATGATTCTACCATTCGTTTAATCTTTCATTAGACCAGGGTTTTCTTGTTTACCAAAGGAATATTGTACTCATTATTTTCCTCATAATCAGAGGTATCAAATTTATTGATATGTTTTTTGATTACATCTTCATAAACATCTTCACAGGTCAATTCATAGAAAAAACTATCTGTATCTGTGTACATTAACTTGCAATTTTCCGATCCGATTGTGGGCAACATGAAATTATAATGGAACTCATACATGCAAAGTTTAGAAATGTCCAAAATAGCCATACCAATGTAAAGGGGTTTATTAAAAATCAATTCAGCTTTTTTCAATTCAATCGCCATGAAATCTTCATCAAAAATTGTTCGACTATGAAGTCTAATATTCTCCATTGTTTTACCAAAAACTGCATTATTAGCCAATTTACATTTTTTTTTTAAGGTACTTGTGGCTGCAGCCCTCAAACGAGTATTTTTTTTTTAAGTTCGATATACGGTCTCAACCATTCAGACTGTCTGAATTCCAACACCTTATGTATTTTACTTAAAATTAAACCGTTTGCCAATGCTTGTTTTAAATTTCTGTAATGTAAAATATACTTCTTTTTATCATGTAAATCAGCTATCAACTTTGGCAATTTTGATGTGGGGGGAACGGAATGATCTGCGCAAAATGGAAAGTCTTTTGCAAGTCATGTATATTCTTGGGATACTCCAAATCAACTTGTAAAATGTATCCCACCGATGAATCATCTGGAATCATTGTCACATCAATATTTGTATCGGTCCATTTGAAACCTCCGAAAGGTAATGGTTCAGACATGGCCCAACCATATAAGTTGTTTACATCGAGATACAAAAGTGTTTTGGCAGGCTTTGAGGGATTATAGTGGGGCATGTATTTATTGTTGGCTTCTGAAAATCGGTTACTACAAACCGAAATTCCACCTCTAATTGCCTTTTCCACAAACATTATCATATCAACATCTTTTAAAATTTGTAATTTGCATTTTGTATATTTCAACATAGCATCCCACGTATATCCTGGCATTGTAAAATACCATGCGGGATCTAAATCATAGGTTTTTAAAGCAGTCTCCCTAAAATTTTCCATGACATCTGCAAGTAGCAGAATATCAGTTTTCATATACAAATCGCTATATTCTCTAAGAGTTTTCATCTTGAACGCCGACCATATATTTTGTGCATGAATGTAATCTTCTTCGCACAACTCTTCGTCACGCAATTTGTTGTAGAATTTTTCAATGGATGGAAGTTGAGTATCATTTAATTTTTCTATATTATCTAAAAAATCATAGGGAAATACCCCTTTTCTAGTCAAAAGTTTGAATGTTTCATCATTCAAATCTTTAAACTCACGCTTCAAATTTGAAAGATTATCCAAACATAATGTGGATACGAGTTCATCGAGACCCGCTCCCATAAATCTGAACGAATCTATGAATCTAAATTTTATTCTACTATCGCAATCATTGAGAGTGAAAGAAATGTATTTTTCTTTATTCAATGGAAGAACACTTAGAGCGCCCCTCTTGGCTAAATCTTTAATGATGAAGTGGGCATCATAATTTGACATATTATGACAAATGACTGGTACAATAAACAGTTTTTTGAAAGATAGGTTACAGTCTTGATGCGCGAAGCCACGAAATTGTCCTGTGAAATGATCATGATCTCTTACAATGACATCATTGACCTTGAACATTTTTTCACAAATGTGACAAGTTCCAAAATTTATAGATTTCGGGTTTTCAATCATTGGCACAATATTGAGTATTTTACCTTCTACAAACTGTGCAATATTCTTTATTTCCGTAGAAAACCATTCCATACAATCTCCACCTTCATAACTATTAAAATAAGAGAGGGAATCGTCATAACAACATTTTAGATAATAGCCCACCGAAAATGCCTTGTGTAATTGATATTTTGTTGTAGTTTGTGATAATTTTGAATTGCATGGCTCTAAAATTGATTCAATATCAACATAAATTACAAAAGGCACTCTTTGTTTTAAATATAATTTTTAAATTCTAAAAGTCATATTTGGGAAATGAAATTCTACAATCATTCTTTTTCTCACACAACACGTAATGATTTTTCAATTTTTCTTCACTTATGAAATAATTTAGACAGCGATCACATAAATGAATTTTTCCATTGTATTTATGTACTTGCATTGATATTAGTCGAGACATATTTTTGATCCAACAATAGTGAAATTTTACTTCAGTATCTGTGTCATCCGGTATTGGTGCTGTATAATCATTGAGTTTGGGAAAATAATGATTCTGAATTAATAGCAAATTAACATGACGTTCCAATTTGCCTTTAGTTAATCTTACGGGCACCACTTCATAAAATGAACTTTTATCAGTAATATTCAATTCCAACGCAAAAACGTTTACGGAAATATTGTTTAATTTTTCAAATTTATTGATATGATTTAGTTTCATGGGCATTTCTAAACCTTCAGTATTCAATACAAGTCTGTAATGTGGATACGATGATGTATATCTATAATTTCCTGTAGGTGCATATAAAGCACTAATTATACTCCAAAAAAAACATGCTTCATCATTATTTTGAATGTTGATACATGCTTTTTTTTTTGAAATTTGTAACGGTAATTCAATAAAAGATGTTCCATTACCGATTTCATATTTGTTTATAGCTACTTCCAACAATAAAATTTTTTGTAACGCCCAACCACTTGATTCTTCTGAAAACTCTGATAGTTTATTCAAAATGTAATCAATGACATGTTCTCGATACCATACAACTAGATCCGTCCCCTGATCTAAAACTGCATTCGGTGTAGCAAAATATTTTTGACTTATTACTTCCTCATCACTTGATTGTTTAATAAAATCTGCCCAAAGAGTAGTATTCACTTTCAGAGCTGGCATTTCCTTCAGAATTTTGTTAATAATTTTTTTAAATAAAATAAATCCATCGGACAAGAACGCTTTTATTTCTTTATGTTTTAGATTGATGATAACGCCCGTCTTGACTCTGTTATTGAAACACGAGTGTACATTTTCCCAATAAACCTTACGCCCCTGCTTTGAACCTACATTTTTACTTTTCAATTTCAGTAAACACCTCAATCGTTTCAATTGACCAATTTTGGTTATTATTTTACTTTTCTGTCCCACTTTGAGTTTCAATTTCTTTAAAGCTTCATTACACCTTCTGATATGTCCATTAATTGCTTTGATTGCGTTTTTTTCATCAGAATTTTCTTTGATTAATTTTAACGTTTCATCAATTTTAGATAATGTTCCTCTAAATGTATCCATAACGTATCACTTTTATTTATAAGAAAGTAACTCACCTATACAATTTATTTGGATTCAACGATTTCAAAAGATGCAGCAGGATAAGGTTTTCCAACGTCTTTGGTTCCCCTGAATATGACTGCGTACTTTCCTGGTGAAAAATTAGCTATGTGTGGTTTGTACTCGTCGGTTACTCTCTGGGGCAGGAATACAACGTGCTCCTCTAATTCCAGGAGGACTGTTTCACCAAACTTTGTTGGGACTAATTTAGCTGTGTGGATTTTATATTGTTTACCCACAATCAGATTTTTCAGCTTGATAACTGGTTTTGGAATATTGGAATCTAAAAGAGATATTGAGTTCAATGCTTTAAGATCCATCTAAAAAAAACACATATTCTAGAATTTTTATTTTTCTTTTTTAAATTTTTTTTGTTAGGAGGCTCTTGTTGGGTGTTAGGTTCTGGAGGGATGGTAGTGTCGGTGGTAGTAATGCTTTCCATTCACATTTCTAAATAACCAAGTTTTCATTCAAACACTACTAAAAAAGTCAAAAAAATCACTGGAGATTAATAATCTTCCTTCCCATACTTCCACAAAAACCCAACCAATCAGAAAAAAATTCCACAACCCGCGTGGTCTAAATTCAATCTACAAATATGAGAATTAATGAATTTATATGACAACTAAATTTTAAACTCACGAAAAATCTACTTCTCCATTCACATTTCTACAAAAACCAAGTTTTCATTCAAACAATAGTGAAAAAGTAAAAAACTCACGAATAAACATTACAATTTTGGTAGTTCAATGAAAAATTATCATTGGAAAGAAAAAAGTTTAGAAGGAATAATAATTTTTATCAAGATCTAGGATTTTGTAGGGAACTGTAGGAGACATTAATATATTAATAAATTCTAAATACATATGATCTGTTGTTCAATATTCTCTCATATATATACTGATTATTTAAAAAAAATCAACACTCCTTACAAACAAAAGTTCAAGCTAAGCATTCTCTTACATTTGTCTTGAACTATTCCGGTGAATGTAACTATTAACATGCAAGCAAGTAACCTTTCAATTTGAATACAAGGATTCTGATGTAATCCATTCCACACAATGTTGACCTTTTCTATATAAAAATTTGCCGCTCCTTCAAGTGCATATGCATGTTGTGTAGAAGAGACAATAGTTAATTGCCCCTCAATTTCCAAAATAGAAGTTATGCAGCTGGGACCTAAAATCGCTAAAATAATTCGGAGGTAGACCAGTAAAAAATTCTCAATCTTAACATTCTTTATCAATATGATACATACTGATCCCAATTATCCAATTTTCAAATTCAAAAATCCTCATTGTACTCAAAATAGAGTGTGATTCTACCTTTCACAGGGACCCAATATTGCCCAAATGACAATACAATTAAAATTCCATATTCAATATATTGTATTTCTATATAGAAAAATTCGTTAGTATTATTCTCAAATCCTTAAGAAATTAATTGTAGACTAAGATAAGACCAGTTTACCACTCTTTTTAATGCATAAATATTGGGTAAAAGAGATAAAGTAAATTGCCCCCAATTTCAAAATACATTTCTTTGACTCTCAATGATTGCGATAGTAGAATAAAATTTGGGAGATTTGTGAAGTTTTAAGGAAGTGTATACAACTCTCGTGATGTATACAGGGACCTTCCCAAAATTACTGTCAAGATATTTGTTATTACATGAATATAAGAAATATGATGTACAGGGCCCTCCTCAAAGTAACGTCAAGTCGCAGGAGTATTTGACGTCAACGTCAAGGTCAAGGTCAAGGTCAAGGTCAAGGTCAAGGTCAAGGTCAAGGTCAAGGTCAAGGTCAAGGTCAAGGTCAAGGTCAAGGTCGATGTCGATGTCGATGTCGATGTCGATGTCGATGTCGATGTCGATGTCGATGTCGATGTCGATGTCGATGTCGATGTCGATGTCGATGTCGATGTCGATGTCGATGTCGATGTCGATGTCGATGTCGATGTCGATGTCGATGTCGATGTCGATGTCGATGTCGATGTCGATGTCGATGTCGATGTCGATGTCGATGTCGATGTCGAGTGTCGATGACGATGTCGATGTCGATGTCGATGTCGATGTCGATGTCGATGTCGATGTCGATGTCGATGTCGATGTCGATGTCGATTCGATGTCGATGTCGATGTCGATGTCGATGTCGATGTCGATGTCGATGTCGATGTCGATGTCGATGTCGATGTCGATGTCGATGTCGATGTCGATGTCGATGTCGATGTCGATGTCGATGTCGATGTCGATGTCGATGTCGATGTCGATGTCGATGTCGATGTCGATGTCGATGTCGATGTCGATGTCGATGTCGATGTCGATGTCGATGTCGATGTCGATGTCGATGTCGATGTCGATGTCGATGTCGATGTCGATGTCGATGTCGATGTCGATGTCGATGTCGATGTCGATGTCGATGTCAATGTCAATGTCAATGTCAATGTTAATGTTCATGTTAATGTTCAATGTTCATGTTCATGTTCATGTTAATGTTAATGTTAATGTTAATGTTAATGTTAATGTTAATGTCAATGTCAATGTCAATGTCAATGTCAATGTCAATGTCAATGTCAATGTCAATGTCAATGTCAATGTCAATGTCAATGTCAATGTCAATGTCAATGTCAATGTCAATGTCAATGTCAATGTCAATGTCAATGTCAATGTCAATGTCAATGTTAATGTCAATGTTAATGTCATCATACGAACCAAAAAAGCAGAATGTAGAATAGGCAATTCAACTGCTATACACCCATACTCTTCATTTGCACAATCTCCAGCAAAAGTTGTCTTGTTAGAGTACTCGCACGCTGCTGTATCTCCAATAATAACGGAGTTAGCTTCCTAAGCCTTTTTGGCATCGGAAAATGTCTAATTATGATTCTTGACATCGAGACGAATCGATTGATGCGCCACTGTGTACTATACATCAAACTTCATAATTTAGGTAAACAGCGCCATCTAGCGGACAAATTGTGAAGTATAACTCAGAACTCTTATAGAATAACTACTCACAAGGTAAAATATAAGCTGCTTTTCACAAACTGATACTTATTTCCATCCATCAGTTGCAGAAATTTTTTCACAAACTGGTACTTCCATCCATCAGTTTCCATTTCCTATCACCATTTGAGGAAGTACGAAGTACATGGTCTCCTTTGTGCTAATAAATTAACAAAATTATTGAAGGTTTGTTGTAAATGTAATTTGTTTTTATTTTGGTTGATTTGATGATAAGCGACTGAAGAATATTTTTAATTTTGTCGTTTTTCGGAGTTTTATTATTGTTTTGTCTGTAGTTGTACCTTGTCCTAGATACAATAAAATGTGTTTTTATAGTGTTCAACTTATTATTCTTGTTTTATAAGATGTTCAATTTTGTTCTTGATATCATGAAATGAAGATTTACTTTGAAACTTTATTTTAACCACGAACGAACTAACATATTCTACGAATCGATTATTGTATATATTTTATTAGTGATCGATTTGCCATTCCTGCATTTCATACGATACAACCATTCATATGGAATACAAGAATGGCAAATCGATCACTTATGAAATATATACCATATCAATCATATAAAAGTAACACATTTGAAAAACCCGCCTTATCTCAATCGGTCTCACCAACTGTACTTAGTTCGGCCAGTTGCGAGATATGTCGCCACTGTCTAAACGTGGTGCCAACTTTTACTGCAGGTTTGACAACTCTCTTTATTTTTAGTTTCTCTATGGGATGACCCTTCAACCCTGAGGAGTATTCTCCTGAGCCTGAAGCAAAGAGAGGAACAATAATATTTGCTTGTAGTGCGTTCGGAATTGCATATTACTCTCCAGTGCCCCGAAGGAAACATCGTCGACTTAGGCTCATGCACTACGTCATTATGACGAGTGTTATTTTGGATTCAAATATTTATTAACTATGAATATTGATAACTGGCCATGGGAGCAATGCAATGAAAGTGAAGTCGGGTTATATATGTCTTTCCTTGTCATATTGGCAGCGGGTAGTTATGGCAACCGAACATCAACTTATACATGTCACTCCTCCATTTTCGCGCATGCGCATCAATTTAACGTTGCCGATTAGAAAGAGTCCGAGCGCTGGTCATGCTTCAATTGTTTTGGCTTCACATTTGCGGTCTTTATATTGGTACTTAATGAATATATGTATAGCTCGTCCAGTATTGAAACGACCACTTTGGCCTTCCCCTACCTTACAACCAATTTTTCTTGAAGATGCCCGAGCCATTGTCTAACTGTGGCTATTAATAGATATTCCATAGGCGTACCAAATTATTTGGTATAGGCGAAACACGAGACGTAGTTTTTGGCGGACGAGTTTTGTGATTATGGTCCGATTTTTATTCAAAATCGGTATGTGGGGGTTTTCTGGGTCGGAGATTATGAATTTTTTGTCAAAGTTGAATAAATAACTGCACTACCTATTTATTAATCAAACAACCCTAACCTTATACAAACGCTGCATGACAAGCCACTGGTGAAGATTCGCCGTAGCATAACAGCCACATCACATCGTGTACACAAGGGGTTTTCCCCCTCTCTACCCACCAAACGGTCGTTTCAATACTGGACGAGCTATACTTACCACAGTCCCCAAGGCAGCTGGCTGCTAGCGTCTTATTAATGAGCACGAGATGAGATGATAGATATGCCGTTCTTAGGAGGGGACGTTAATATGGCGGTCCCGAGTTCATAGATGTTGAGCTCGTTTAAGAACTCTACCTCAGAAACAACAGAGGATTCGGCAAAACACTTCGGTTGGGAGGAGTCTGCTCACCGGCGTCGGTGTTTAGCCTTGGTAGCAGAAATAGGCCGACGTTAAATAAAGAAGGAAAAAAAAGATGCTAGCACCACCTATTTTATTTGCTGTGTACTTCGTACACTTAACCATTGTCTTTAGACAATGACTTAACTCAGCTTCAGCAAAACCTACCACTACCGGACCAGACTGTATACGTAATTGTCAATCGATTTAATAGATGGGGTTAGCGGATAGAGTAAGCATTGTCTGAAGATATATAGCTCGTCCAGTATTGAAAGACCGTTTGGTAGGTAGAGAGGGGAAAAACATGATTTGCAATGCTACGGCGAATCTTCACCAGTGTCTTGGCATGCAGCGTTTGAAAGGTTAGGTTTGTTTGATTAATAAATAGGTAGTGCAGTTATTTATTCAAATTTTCTCATACAAATATATCTATATCCCTCTGGCAGATTTGTCGAAAAATATTTTTTCCGTACAGAAGTTATAGGAGTGGAAGTTCTCTTCTTCTCTTGTATCGCCTATACCAAATAATTTGGTACGCCTATGGAATTTCTATTACTAGCCATAGTTCGGGCATATTCGAGAAGAATTGGTTGTTAGGTAGGGGAAGGCCAAAGTGGTCATTTCAATACTGGACGAGCTCTAGTATACCGTTCCATCTTTCGTCGTTCCGTCTAAGCCTGTTTTATTTACACTATTCTGTTGATTGTTACTCGGGAATCCCCTGCCCCTGCCTTGCCCGAGCTGTCTGTCATTTGTTTAGATTTTTGTTGGATCGATCGATTGTTGTGAGTATTTTTGTGTTACTAGACTTGATAACGAAAACAGTTATAGTTATTCTAATCCCAATTGGAACGGCAATAAAAATAAGAGCACTACGAGGAGTGTTCATATGCACTGCCCGGCAAATGGGAAATGTACTACCAGTGTTTTTACTTTCAAAGCGTTCCTGGTTCCTGGTACAATCATAAAACAGTTCTGGCGCGTGTCCATAGTTGCCCAGATTATTAGTAAAGGCGCTATCAAATATAATTGAGGAATGGAAGCTCGGCTAGCTGGATTGGACATCTGTTATCTGAAGCCCCATGATTTACGAAGTTCACAATATTTCTTAATCAGTGCCGTGTGTTGGCGAGGTTAGGAATTATCCAATGAGAATGATATGGCTTTCTGATGGAGGATTCTGTGAGGAATCTGTGTCAATCGACAAGAAACCGGAATTTGAAAATGAGGATTTGGATGTTCAAGTTCAGCGAGTAATTTTGAATATTCATGAACGCTTGAAAAAGAAAAACTGTCACACTTCACAGAATGAAATTGTGAAAAGAATATGCGAGTTAACGAAACTAACTCGTTCAACAGTTCTTCGGGTTATTAAAACAGGGGATGATGTCATCGACCATTCAATGAAAGGAAAAATAGGAATAAAAAAATTCGCAAACATTGATGGAGCTACAAAAGATGTGATTCGGCGAACAATTTATGGATATACCAAAAAAATAGTACCAACCTTGGAAATGATTCGGTATAAATTACTCGACTATCCCGATTACAATAATGAATGTTTAGAAACTCTACGAGGTGTTTTATTGTCTTGTGGTTTCAAACATAAAAAATTGAATATTCGGATGGTCATAATGGAATCAACACGCATTGTAGAATATTTGAGGCGAATGAAAAGCTACCGAGAATCCACTTTGGCCTTCCCCCACCTAACAACCAATTATTATCGAAGATACCCGAACCATTGTCTGACTATGGCTATTAATAGAAATTCCATAGGCGTACCAAATTATTTGGTATAGGCGATTCACGAGACGTAGAGAACTTACACTCCTATAGCTTTCCTAACACTCCTATTTCTTTTTCCGCTACCACTGGGCATTTCGGCAAGGTAACGAGTAAACTATTGCAAAGTTGAATAAATAACTGCACTACCTATTTATTAATTAAACAAACCTAACCTTCCAAACGCTGCATGCCAAGATACTGGTGAAGATTCGCTGTAGCACAGCAAATCGTGTCCACTCGTGTTTTCCCCCTCTCTACCTACCAAACGGTCGTTTCAATACTGGATGAGCTCTACCACGACGGAACTTGGTTTGACACCCATGATATGATGTCAAATATGGCTGGGTAGACGAAACCAAGTATTTTGTGCTTTGAACACACATTCTTCAAGGGGAAAACGTGTTATGATTTTGCATGCTGCGAATGAAAGTGGTTTCGTACCGAACGCTTTGCTTCTGTCGGCCAAAAATATAAAAAATTCATCTGCTGATTACCACGAAGATATGACTGCGATTTTATTTGAAACCTGGTTCAGTGAGCAGCTTCTCCCAAATATTCCTCCAAACTCTGTTATTGTTATGGTTAACGCTTCCTATCATTCTCGGTTATTGAATAAAATACCAAACAATAACACATAAAAAGCAGATATTGTTGATTTCATGCTAAATCATGACATGGAAATACCCGAAGAGATTCCAACGAAAAAGGTATTACTGGCGACCATAAAACAACGTAATTTCAATTATATTGATTCGATGTGTGAATCACGTGGTCATATTCTCTTACGTTTGCCTCCATACTATATATTGTGTGTTCAATCCAATTGAAATGGTTTGGGCCACAATGAAAGAAAGCTCGCGGAAATGTAATCAGTCACCGACCTTGAATGTTTTGGTGCTTGACAAGGCGAGTAGTGAATGAAGTAGGTAATATTGAGGTGAGGAATAACTGTGTGGCCCACGTTATGAAAGAAGAGAACAAAATATTATGTACAAAGTTCCATGAATCCGATCGTTATTCAACCTTGATGATGATTCCACCTCATCCGAATGTAGCGAAGAAGAATTTTGATCTTTCTAGTCCAATTTTCTTCACATCTATTTTTTTCAAGTATATTTTTGACAAGTATTCGGAGTGATTGTTTGTGTTTTTATTGTATTTTAGAGTTTTTGACTCAGTAATCAACTTATATTTCGAAATTTTTCATAATTACTCAGGGTGGAAAAATTCAGTTGAGATAACTTGTGTCTACTTTTACATGGATCAATTGCTATGATTGTAAGAATAAGTAACTGAAAAAATACCACTGAAAAATAATAAACCGACGCCTATGTCAAGGCGGCGACTAGAAAGAGAATTCCTTCTTGAAACTTTTTATGTGGGTCCAATTGAGATTAGAATATACGACTACCTATGATTATAATGATTGTATACATGTTTTATTTCCAAGTTTTCTTCACGATTAAAAGTTTGATGATCACATGATTTTATTCTTTATAATACCTTCCCCATATGTGTTTATTTATTACTACATTTAAATAGTACAAAATAAGAAATAGCTGTAGATTTGCCGTTTTTTAATTAATATTTACAGTTTTCTACTCTAGGCTGAGGTTGGCAACACTGTGGTGGTTAGTCATGCGCACTGCACTACTGCACTCGTAGATGTAAAGATTTGTGTGTTTTGAAAATTTCAAATGTGTACCAAACACGTGTTTTGCCGTAAAATGAATAATTGTTTATAAGCCAGTTGAATACAGTTAGCTGGTCAAAAATGGGAATGAGTACTAAACTGTGCCAGCATATGCGAAATTTTTCAAAAATCAATGAGCAATTTAATATTGCTATTGAGGTAAAGTTTGTGAATATACTTAACCCTACTTCACTACTACATTACTCAAATATTTTCAGATTGCCGATAAAAATGAAAAATTGACTGAACAGGAGAAAAATGAGTCTCTCTTCAGTTACTTATGCATGGAGTTATTTCTCTATCCTCAGTATTTTGAGGAAATTGCGAGAGAGTTTTCGACAGAACTTCCAAAACTTCTCCATACAGTTCTTTTTTCTCATGGAACTTCCAGATATCAATTCAATAAGAATAGGCATATTTTGAATTGTGTGTTGCTTGCGAACATTGTCAATAAGAGAAAAGATTTAGAGGGGTAAGATATTTCTAAATGTTCCTTAAATATAATATTTTCATATAGGTATCTTCATGCTTTGTCATTTGTTTCAGATATGCCTTGAAATATTTCAATTCACAGCCTTCTGCTTTTGAAAATGTATTCTCGTCAGACATTTCAAAGAAAGCTAAAATGAACAAAAACCTAGAAGTGAGTGATTTGGCAATTGTTGAATCAACTTATTCACTATTGAGGAGTAATCCAGATTTCTACAGGAATAAGTGGAATTGGTCTACTTTCGTGAAACGTTTTCTGAGAAATGGGGATGCAAAAGTTAGGTGGTGAGTTTCTTGAATTCTGCAATTATTGTATATCATGCTCCTATTGATTTTGCTTTTCTCTTCGAATCTATATTTGACTTCTATGATTTGTCATTAAAGTATTGTTGTTGTAATGTTGAGTTGATTGTTGACAAATAAAAAGGCTTCTTGATGGCAAGTTTATGAAACGTTGCCCAATAACTGAGTTTATAAATCAGTAGTTTTGGAATAGCTACTAGCACTGAGAATTTGATAATGACCAGAAAATTGACCAACCTTCAATTAATATCTGGTCAAAAAAATGAGCATGCACTGATTGGGAAATATTAGGCTTACAACAGCATTAAACATATTCTTTGTACAACTGCCATTAAAAATTACATTTTTAGTTCATTGGATGTGAATTGAAAACTGACGTGTTCACATAGTGTGTCAAAATCACTTTTTACACTAGTGTTGAAAACATTCTCAACACTAGTGTTAAAAATATTCTCAACACTAGTGTTTGAAGAAAAATGAGATGGTAGATACCCAATATAAATCTGTTCAATAGAATAGTATATTAAAGTATAAGTGGATAAAAAGGGATTTAAAACGCGATTTTTCGAGCACGACGGCGCAGCCGGAGTGCTCGAATTAGAGCAAGTGTTTTTAAGACCAGTTATCCACGAATACTTTACGTTATTTTTTTTATTGGTGCACTTTGAAATCATATATACTGGTATTATTACTACAAAAAATAGAAATAAGAACTAATAATGCAAGAAGGTTGAATTCGTGATGTGACATCAGTATACCTTTCGTTGTCATGGAAATGAGAAAAACAGATATTCATTTGCAATTTGTTATGAAAGATCAATATTTGTTGTCACCAGAGTTCAAAAATGAATTATTCTAATATCGATTTTTTTAATAGTGAGGCAGAATCGCGGTTAATACCGCGAAAATCTTGTGATATATATAAAAAAGAATATGAAAAGTTCATCAAATGGATGGAGGAGCACATATAAATGAACGAATTGTTAGTAATATTTTATTTGACGTTACAAGGTACTCCTGTCAGATCAATAATCAAAAATTTGTCATTTAGACTTCACGTTTCTCGATTTGTTGATGTTGTCATGGTAAGAGAGATAAGTGCCATGTGAAGTGGAATGAATAGAAAAACCTATAGGTGTTACAAGATCGATGATGGTTTGTTTACGTTGTGTCTCACTTCAGCCAGAGTTCTTTGGACTTTTGGCTGGTTGACTACTCCGTACTGATGAGGGCCAAGAAGCCTGAAACCGGTATGCGGATTGTTAGGTGAACACGACTTAAATTAAACATAATCGAGCTTATCAGAAAGAAACATTTGCATTCAATGTCCATTGATATTTTATGGAAGTATGCATGGATTTTCAGGTGAATATCATTCAACGTTCTGCGTGGTATTTGCCAGGAAAGTAGTTGTTTTTCACCTGAGATCTACCTTTCTCTGGTTCAATTTTATATTGAATCCTGTATGTGAAGAAAACCGTTTAAATTCGATTTTTCTATTCATTCCACTTCACATGGCACTTATCTCTCACTGTATGCTAGACGGGCTTGCCACTCCTACTGAGAAGGAATCTTTTATTTAGAAACCTATCGAGGTGGGAGATTTTCGGAGTGTTTCTTTCTGTCACTAGGTACCGCCAGTTAAAGTTTATCTTTCCGGCATCCTATAGGTGTTACAAGATCGATGATGGTTTGTTTACGTTGTGTCTCACTTCAGCCAGAGTTCTTTGGACTTTTGGCTGGTTGACTACTCCGTACTGATGAGGGCCAAGAAGCCTGAAACCGGTATGCGGATTGTTAGGTGAACACGACTTAAATTAAACATAATCGAGCTTATCAGAAAGAAACATTTGCATTCAATGTCCATTGATATTTTATGGAAGTATGCATGGATTTTCAGGTGAATATCATTCAACGTTCTGCGTGGTATTTGCCAGGAAAGTAGTTGTTTTTCACCTGAGATCTACCTTTCTCTGGTTCAATTTTATATTGAATCCTGTATGTGAAGAAAACCGTTTAAATTCGATTTTTCTTGTCATGGTAACTTTAAAAAACGCGCGTTTTTTAAAGTTCGATTTAAACACGCTGAGGCGTGCTTTAAATGGGTAAAAAGGGGCACCAATAAAAAAAAACATTTCAATGAGATGTTATAATGAAAATCGAACGCAGTTACCTACTTATGAGCAATTATTTATGAACATTGACATGTATTTGTCAGTTTGAACAATTGGTAATAATAATTCCCTGACAAGTAACTGAAGAAGTATTCATTTCAACTGCAGAACTTTTGTGTTCGTCATTGCCAACTAATGACCGTTACTGCTACTGAAGTGGGATAGCCAAAGCTAGTACTTGTACCAGGAAACATTTTATCAACAATTTTATTTTCAATGGAATCCTCGATGTAACCCTCAGCTACGGTTGAGAGACTTCAATCCTCTATGTCGCTTTATTGTAGTCAAATTTGCTGTTGAATTTGCTAACAAAGGTGCTGAAGATCTTCAAAAACAATGGCCAGTAAATTTGCTGATCTGGTTATTTCATAAATTTGGCAATATTGGAAGGCATCTTCCCAAAAGTATTTATTTCAGCATTTGTTCTTAGAATAATTCAGGAAAAACCAGCATATTCACAGCATAAAGATTCAGGTAGCTTGTAACACTGCAAAAACTTCGTTAAATGTTGGTTTTGGTGTCTGAAATATTAATCAATAATAAGTTTGTTGTTTCTTCAATGTCATCCACATTAAATTTGCAGAGTTCTTCACTACGAATAATCCAAAAATGGTTGCCACTTTTATTATAAGATATTTGGTATCAGGAGCTTCATTCAAAATTCTGTCAAATTGTTCTCTTGTCAGAATTTTAAATTTTTCCGGATGGTATCTGACACTCTTTTCAAAAATGTAAGATGTCTAAAAACCCTCGTGAATGAACTGATTCGATATTGTTTAGATTTTCGAGGGGAAACCAGACACCACCTGTTACTTCAACAGAGCTTCTCTCTGTGGTAGATGGCGCTGTCTAAAAATGTTTGTTTATATTCTCGCTTAATGTCAGAACTTAATTTCTGACATCTACAGCATCTTATATGAAATTATTTTCAGTGTTTTGACAGTATCTATGCGTTTTCCATCTCTTTGATTTAAAATCTTGCTTAGCTTATTTCTGAGTTTGTTCTCTAAAAAATCACTCGTTACTTTTTGTAGAATGGGCAACATTAGTATTTTGTGTGGTCAGTATAAAGCCGCAGATTCGAATATTCACGTGTATTCAGTACCAAAAGCAAGTACAAATCTTGACGAATTGACTAGTAATGATATTTTCATAGTTCATCATATTGTATGCATTGAATTTTATATTTTCTGCAATTTAATGACAATTTCATTTCCAATCCTCCGTCTGTCAAAATGCAGTTAACTTCAAATTCAAATGGTACAAAATATGAAAAACAACCCAACAGTGCTTTCTTTGTGCAATGTTCGGGGGCTTCTAATTATAGCTTTGCCATTGGTGAAGTTTGACAGATGTCTCTTTTCAACCAATAGCAAAGCTAGAATAAGAACTAGCGAACAGTTCGTCTCAAAAAGAAAGCTGAGGAAATAAATATACCCTGTTACTACTGAATTGGAACTAAAACGAAATTGGCGCCATCTGACACGGTAGTAATCTCTATTATCAAGTAGGCCAAGTATCGCCAAGTCGATCCCAAACTTCTACAGGTATAATAAGTGCAAGCACCAGGTTTTTTAGACATCTTACAAAAATGCTATACATTTTTTAACTGCTTATATCAACGTTTTTCTTGATTTTCAATTCAGCTTTTTATCATAGAGAATATAGACTACAGCATTGATGACTTCCATAACTTCGATTTTTCTTCGAAATAAACTAAAAGTACGCTTTTAGTGAACTGGCCTTCAACTTTCCATAAGCCAATTCATTTCATATTGTTGCCGTGATTTGCTGTTGCTCTGTTTGCAGCTTCTTGAATTTCTGGTAGAAGAGAGCAATCTGAATCAACAATTTCAAATTCAACTGCCACTACTAGGCACTATTATTAATTTGTGGTCACTAATAGACAATTTTCAATGGTTTTTACTTGCTATACCATCACAATTATTAGATATAATATTGATTGAAAAATTATTTGGATATTGATAATGAAACGCAATTAATAAATATAAAAAAGACGATATTGCGCAAAATTAAAACAAATTTGGAGAAAAAATTATATGTTTCACACGGCAGAAAAGCAGAATTGATGCCTTGGTTCCTAGCCTCGGCTATGAAACACCAGCCGCGGCATTAAATCTTGTGCTTTTCTGCCTAGTAAAACAAATAACCATTTTAACAACTGTACTTTCCCTTAAAATAAATAAAATAATTTTCACCTTGTTTGTTAATTTAATGACTTCTAAATTACCTAATATGTAAATTAAATATGTATTCATTAAATTATTGTACCAAATAAGAATCAAGGTTTTTTTTTATTGAAGTAAACTTAACATTTATAATTCGAGTTTCCTTGCCTTTAGACAATTCAACTCAAAAAACTGCCAGAAAAATTACTTGTCCTATGGACTCGTAATTTTTTCAGAAGCAGTTTTTTCTCATTGAAATATCAAGTTTACTTCGACAAAAAATGGCTTCCTGTAATTTTAAGTGAAAATAATATGGCCCTAATATCAAGTATAATAAAAGAGAAATAAAATATATCGCAATTTCAAAACATTCTGTTAATAAGGGTATATCTACTGCCCTAAAAAATAATTTTGGTTTATTTGCAATTACAAAAAAATCTTCCACTGTTTTTGTTAATGAGTGACCGTCACCATATTTTCATTCATTATGATTGTAACACTTTTTTTTTCTATACAGGATAACTTGCAGAACAATAGCAATTCTTTATGGTATGAATGAAGCACAAGCTACAAAATTCATTCGGAATACCGTATCACCTACACTGGATACAGAACTCTCTTGTATTTTGGCATCGAATTCAAGATCCCTTAAAGATCCACCTGAACCCCCTCCTCTGAATAAAGCACCATGGCTCCCACCACCAGAACCGCAAGGTGATGGCATTGTTAGCATTTCTGGTGTGTATGTGCCAGTCATCAAAGAATGCTCTATGATGACCACGCTGTTAGTAGAGGTACCATCAACATGCAATAACCTTCGTAAAATAGCTCTTGGCATCACCTCAAATAGGGCTATTTGTCTCCAAGGACCTGTGGGATCAGGAAAAACAAGTCTTGTTGAATATTTAGCACAAAAGACGGGCAGGAATTTGGGTGGAGACTTTATCAAGTTGCAGTTGGGAGATGAAACCGATAGTAAGATGTTGTTAGGAACCTATAGATGCACCGACGTTCCTGGGGAGTTCATTTGGCAACCTGGTGTTTTGACACAGGTGAGAAATACTGTTGAAATAATCTATCATGTATCGAGTCTTTATTGCTTTCAATTTATATTTATCAGTTGAACATTTTTCCTTTTTATATTCAAAAAAATTGCAATGAAATTTTTGCAAAAATGAGAAAAAATTAATGTTACCATAGAAAATTTGGTATTTGATTCAACACAAAAAATACAATCATTTTTTATATTTTATTCATAATCAATATAAATCAATAACCATGAGATATCTGAAGGTTAGAACCAGTTATTTGTGGTTCTATGGTTACATATATAACATACATTGGATTTATACAAATTCATGGTTTCAAATTATTTCACAGAAAATTTAATACTTGATAAAAGTTGATGCATTATTTAGAACTCCCAATACAACCATCAAATTTCTAAAACTGCAAACTGTTCACAGAAGAGTACAAAATTATAAATTTTTCTTCAGAGTACCTGAAGGGCATTTATTTCAGAAAATATTTAAAAAAACAAATTTTTATATTTCCTGTATACTGTTTGAGAATTTGATGGTTCCATTTTAGTTTTGAATGATGCACCAACTTTTATTGAGAAATGCATAATATTTTTTTATATATGGTGCAATATTTTCTGTGTTTGGAAATATGCATTGTTCAAGTACTGAAATGATTCATTCAAATTTGTTAGGTAAAAATATTCAGTCTACTGAATCCATCGTTGCTCCAAAGCTCTTTTGCACACTGAAAAACTTTTAGTTTGCAAGAGTATTATTTGCAAGGTACGAAACATTTAGTTGTAAAAATAAAATCAAAAGTTTGGGGATAACCCAAGGAAATTAATAAAAAACGTGGACAAGTAAAGTTGAATGAAAGTTTGAAAAATGAACGACACACTGGCAACACTGTTAGAGTGTGTTTAAAGTCAAAAGCAGACTTGGATACAATTGGTTCAACATTGTAGGCCGACGTTTCTATTCTTATGGAAAGTCATATGATTATATCGACTAATATAATAAACGCAAATGTATCCTGTCCACATCCGAAGTTCAATCAAATAAAAAATGGTGTCTAATATATTGGACATTTTTAGTAATTACCTTTCAATTTGTAACATAAAGATTATCACCTAGAAAACTCAGCAACAAACTTAGAAATTGAAAATATGTGCACATAAAGATTACCACCTAGGAAGCTTAGCAACAAAATTAGAAATTGAAAATATGTTTAATGTTTTTCATAATTAGAATTTAAAAACGCCAATGTTTTCATCACATTCAAAAACGGACTCCTAGCGCCTCTGATTGACGTATGCATCATTACTTCACACAGTTCAAACTTTTACTGCTAGTTGCTTCCAACTATAATTTCATCTGTCTTCGTTTATATGTTGTACTCATATTTTTATTATCATAGTATTTTCAATTGTTACTCAAACATCACATTTGGGTTGTAAGAAATATGATTGTCTCTCAATATTCTTGAAACAACCATAGTTGGCGTTAGTGTTTGGGGGAAGTTATTCAAGTGAAGGCAAATCGAGTTGAGGAGCACCTTTCAATTCGAAAATTTCGACAAAATTTAGGGATTTAAGAAATTATTTTCCCAAATTGTAATTTTTGAGGACCGAACTGATTCAAAGATAAAATAAAACCATGCATGTTCCCTATTAATGTGCAATAAGAGACAGAAATCTGTAACATTCTTGATAGCCAGCCATAATTTCATTAAAAATTAAAAATGTCTTATTCCTTAAGACAGCTGACTACAAAAACCTATACAATAGGTGTGATATGCGACCAACATACACCTATTGTATAGGTTTTTGTAGTCAGCTGTCTTGAGGAATATGACATTTTTCATTTTCAATTCCCTATTAATGAAAGTAGCAATTTATCCCAAAAAATAAAGATTCCACAAGGTACAATCCTGGGACCAATTATTTTTAAAACATATTTAAACTCCCTACTTGAGATCAATAATGAACAAAAACTACTATTGTATATAGATGGTACAGCTGTCATTTCACTGGTGAAAACTGGGAAGAAGCCAAAAAACATGTAAAAGACGGTTTGAAGGAGGTGAAAAACTGGCTCCAAACCTTCAAACTATCATTGAATATAACCAAGACAAATTACATAGCCTTCTCAGTAACACAAGCCAACATTATATTCTTCTACTAAATAAAATATTAGTAGAAGAAATACAAACTTTGAAATAAGATCAGTATCTAAAACAAAGTATTTAGGGGTGATAATTGATCAAAATCTTAAATGGACAGACCACATAGACAAACTGCAAAATTTCGAAAATTAATTAGTTAACGGGAATATGACACAGTAATGAGTTGTTTGAGATTACTAAATTGCTGAAGTTTCGACGTTTATTGACGTCTTTTTCAAGGCTGAAAAATACATGATTTGTATATACCCTCGTGTTTTACACATGGTTGTTACTAAATTGTGGGAAATAATGCCCTATTTATTTCCTTCAATTTAGACAACAGACAAACAACACCATATAGTCAACACACTTAAAATATTACGAAGATATGAGAAGTGCCATGAAACAACTATTTAACACCAAATAGATCTACCTTTTTAATTATTCAGACGAATTTGTTGTTCGGTGGAAGACGAGTTCGTAGAAGATCCACATTACTTGTCATGTGGCAGATTGAGTATTTCAAATATAAAAATTATTTTCTGGACCACAATCGTTAAGAAGTTGTATGGAAAGTACGGAGGTGGGAACAAATGAAATCTCTTTTCTTGTAAACCTTAAAAGGATTAAGAAAGAAGAAAAAACAAAAAACGGATGCTTTATCTCATCCATTAGTACGGTCTCATTGACGAGACTTCATGGATTTTGAAGAGCATTCTAGTATGGTTCATTAGGATTTTTTTTTATTTATTTAAAATATGATTGTAGCAAACACTTAATCTTTCAGTGTCTGTTCTCATATTCACTGTGTCATTAAGGAATATTTGAATAATTTCACTGATATCTCTCTTGTAATGAATGCTCTTTCTGTCTACAATTTGAGTTTCTTCGAAATTAAATTCGTCTCTCGGAGAAATGATGTAATGCTAGTGCCGTTTTGTTTGATTTGTCCTTGTTTTTTCCTTGCAGTCATATTTGTGTTCTTGAACTCGAGCCTTCAGATATTGTTTGGTCACCCCAATATAACATTTTTCACAGTTGAGACAATTTATTTTATATATCACTTTGGAGAGACATTAATTCAATTTCGAAGAAACTCAAATTTTAGACAGAGAGAGCAATTATTTCAAGAGAAATATCAGTGAAATGATTCAGATATTCCTGAATGACACAGTGAATACGAGAACAGACACTGAAAGATTAAGTGTTTGCTACAATCATATTTTAAATGAATATAAAAAAAATCATATTGAACCAGACTAAAATGCTCTTCCAAATCCTTGAAGTCTCGTCGATGAGATGAGATAAAGCATCCATTTTTTATTGTTTTTTCTTCTTTTTAATTCTTTTAAGGTTTTCATGAAAATATATTTTCTTTGTTCCCACCTCCGTACTTTCCATACATTGTGGTCCAGAAAATAATTTTTATATTTGAAATACTCAATCCGCCACATGACAAATAATGTGGATCTTCAACGAACTCGTCGTCCACCGAACAAAATATATTTTCTTTGTTCCCACCTCCGTACTTTCCATACATTGTGGTCCAGAAAACAATTTTTATATTTGAAATACTCAATCCGCCACATGACAAATAATGTGGATCTTCAACGAACTCGTCTTCCACCGAACAACAATTTCGTCTGAATAATTAAAAAGATAGATCTCTATTTGGTATTAAATAGTTGTTTTATGACACTTTTCGTATCTTCGTTATATTTTAAGTGTGTTGACTGTCTTGCCCTATTTATTCCCTACAATTTACCAACAACCATGTGTACAACACGAGGGAATTACAAATCATGTATTTTTCAGCCTTGAAAAAGACGTCAATAACCGTCGAAATGTCGGCAACTTAGTAATCTCAAACAACTCATTACTGTGTCCTATTCCCGTTATCCCAAACCCAAATCAAGATTAATGACGTTAAAAACTACACAATGATTAATTAGAAAGTTTTACATTTTACGAAAGTTTTTGAGCACTAAATTAATATTAACCATCTATAAAACATTGGTAAAATCACTTATTAGATATGGTATGATAGCATGGGGTGGAACATACAAAAGCAACACAAAACCATTACAGGTAATACAGAATTACATCTTGAAAATAATCTCCAACAGAAACCTATTACATTCCACCAACTTGTTATACAATGAGAGTATCTGTGATATGAGTTGTCTCTATATCCATTCATCACAGAATTCAAGCAAATTTGTTGATCATCAATACTGCACCAGATTGAACACCAAAAAACCATTAAAAATTCCACAATGCCTAATTTAAAATTTATTGACTGTCTAGCGCCTAAATCCTACAATTTATAGCCTGCAAAAATTAGAAAAATAAACAAATTGAATATATTTAAGAAACAATGTAAAACATATATTGTCAGCAACCAGGAAACTTTCGAAAATATCGTAATAATAAATGATCTTTTTTAATTATACAAATAAAAATATAAATATAATCAAATGGCCACTGACCTAAGTCCTTCATCCTGTAAATTTTTTATAGCAACTTCAATGTAATTTTTAAGTATTGAAAATTAACTTCTGTCGAAAACTTCATAGGACTTCTGGTAATTCTTGTAATATTTCTAGTATTTCTCTGGTATTTTACACCCGGGATGAATAATTATACACCAATGAGAATAGATGAAATAGGATACTAGTTACAAATAAAGTGGACACGGCATATAAAAGAATCTACAGATATAATGATGTCTAATATCTAATAGTAAATACAATTGAAATTATGAAATAAAAATCGATAAAATAAAAAAGTGCTACATTTTGGAGAAATCCTTCAAGAACCTATTAAAAATTAAAAATATTCAAATCTTGATAAGAGTTTGTTTATTGATAGAAATGTATCAACAAGAGCAGGAAGCCCTGTTGATTCACAGTTTTTTCGGAAAACACCTGAACCGAAGCCAACACGAGACATAACATTGGCATACCAAAATATTTCATAAATGCCAATTTGCCGTGGATTTTATTTATATTTGCTATACTTCTTTTTTCTACCATTGAAAAGGACTTACTTTCAGGTATTTTGGCTAAAAGTTGCAAACAATTCATACTCAAATAAATAACAATGACACTTATCATAAACCTAACCTTTCAATCACTTGATGTTAAAACACTGAGACAGTGAAAAGTTTGCGAATGTAGCAGAGCCATTTATGTCTATTTAGTGTGAATCATTACCTAACCTAATCATACCTGTCAATGAATTGTTTCAGTCGTAATTTGTGCTGTGAAAAGGTACGCTGAATAAATTGACATTTTGAGTGGTACTGGTTGGTAATCCCAATAGTTCCAGAAATCTATTTTATTATTGAACCTCAATGCAAGTACTGTGCCAGTGCAAAGGCCTGTCAATACTTAGGTTTATGTTAGAAGAGGAAAACACTTTTTAACAAAAAATTATACCTACGAAATACGGAACTGAAAAGTAAAAAATAAAATAAACCTTCTTAGTCTCAATAACTAAGCTCCTAAACTAATGTAAGTAACTAATTTTGAGTCGGCGCCTAACAAACAAGCAAATGAATTAGATAAGGCGTAAAATGATGGCATCGAGTTGCGCGCTGACATTCTGATAATTTTCAAAGTTATGCCTGATAGAATCGGTTAACGGACCAGAATTCAGAGGGTGAGTGATCAATATCCTTCATTTTGTTACCCTTAGGGGTGGATTTCATCTTTTAAATTCAAATGGGACCAACTTCGAAGTACACCCTATCCACTGAAAAAATAATTATTGGAATTGGACGTCTCAGTAAAAAGTTATGCGTGATCATACATAAAAAAATAAAAATATACGCGTCGACCTCCTCCTTTTTGGTTTCGTCGGTTAAAAACCACAACCTTCCAAATACACACCTAGCTGTGGAGTCTATTGACAAGGAACTTTAACAAACATGAGGGCGTACACAATAGATCTGAAAGGGTCGTAGTGAAGAGGCTTCTAGCCCATGAGCCCCAAACAACAAATCTAATCCAGTATGAACAGTTCTTATTCTTCGATTGAAGTTGCAATATCCAGAAATATGAATATATCATTATAAGTGTGATTTCAAATTTAAAGGTTCAACCTATAAGCTATATACTTTTTAAAAAATTGAACTCTTTCAATCCTGTCAATGCAACATACTAGAGAAGTTTTTATATTTATTATTTCTTTAGATATGGATTTTCTTAAAGTATCGACTGCCTTAATTCATAAGTGATGTTCATCTTCATTGGGAATAAAATACTCATCAGAAACTATATTTGAATGTCAGTCGATTCTGAAATTTCTACATATTTTTTTTCTCTCACTACGAAAGACATACCCTTCATTTGTTTGAAAATATGAACATAGTGTTCATAAAATCAGATGTTGAATCATCTGCGACTGAAATTTAAACTTTAGTCACTATTTTTCAACTTGAAAAGGGAAACATTCTCAGTTGAATGTTTTCCTTTTCAATTCACCCTTCATTCTATTTTTTCAATAACTTCTAAATAGTAATTTCATTACTATCCTTGCTTTACTTCATACATTTTTCAAGCATTTTTGTTGATTATTTTTTGACGTTTCTAAAAACCAATAGAAACTTTCAATTCAAAGCATTCATGTACGTTTTGGCCAATCAAAACATTATTATAGTGAGAATTTTTTACTTATAAAATTGCCGCTGGAATTCTTTGAGGTATTTTGTTTTTAACCGACGAAACCCAAAAGGAAGAGGTTCTCTAGTCGACGCGTATATTTATCATTTTTTTTATTTTATTTTTTATGTATGATCACCCATAACTTTTTACTGAGACGTCCGATTCCGATAATTCTTTTTACAGTAGATATGGTGTACTTCGAAGGTGGTCCCATTTGAATTTAAAAGATGAAATCCACCCCTAAGGGTAGCAAAATGAAGGATATTGATCACTCACCCTCTGAATTCTGGTCCGTTAACCGATTCTATTAGGCATAACTTTGTACTGGGTTCTTCGATTTGGATGATTCTTTTTTTAATAGGGAGGGCATACCTTATATTTAGATTTCGAATGGAATTCAAATGAAATTATCCGCCCTTACGGGTAGAAAAATAGGGGATAATTGATTTTTCACTTGTGAACATTGGCACACACATACGTAGTTGACAATGACAGATCGCTACTGACATTATTTTTGTTCCACATCCGTCAAAATCATTATATTCTATGAGAGGATGGAATTATATACAAAGTAATGAAATAAACTAACCAGAACAACAAAAATAATTTATATTACAACAAATAGTAAAAGTAGATAATCATATTATTTAACTGGTAATAGTTGAAGTAAGGTGGGTAAGTAAGTATTTTGGAAGTAATCAAAAAACAAGTAGGCAGTAATTAGTAGATTTTAGCTACAAAAAATTGAAAAATAAAAACGTTCCAACAAAAAATTAAATTTACGAAATACGGAACTGAAAAGTAAAAAATAAAATAAACCTCTTTAGTCTCAGTAACTAAGCTCCTAAACTAATGTAACCAACAAACCAATGTGAGTAACTAATTTTGAGTCGGCGCCAAACAAACAATCAAAGAACATCATTAAATTACTTCAAAAAAATTATCAGAATGTCACTGCGTAACTCGATGCCATCATTTTACGTCTTACCTACCTAATTAATTTGCTTGTTAATTTGGCGCCGACTCAAAATTGGTTACTTACATTAGTTTAGGAGCTTAGTTACTGAGACTAAGAAGGTTTATTTTATTTTTTACTTTTCAGTTCCGTATTTCGCCGGTTTAATTTTTTGTTAAAAAGTTTTTATTTTCTTTTCAGTTCCGTATTTCGTCGGTTTAATTTTTTGTTATTATTGTCTGACAACGTATATTTTTAATTTGACGTCTGCCATCAATTTACATGAAAAGTGAAAAATGAATTAAAATCGGTTTAGTACATCGTATCATTTTTCGAGGAAATCTGATAAAAATCGTACATGTTTCCAGGCTGTTCTGGAAGGTGGCTGGCTTCTTCTTGAAGATATAGATTCTGCAAGCATGGATATAGCCTCAGTGCTTTCTAGTTTATTAGAAAACAGTACTCTCACAGTGCCAGGTTATAGAGATGCTGTACCAGTCACCCCTGGATTCCAACTATTTGTCACACAAAGGTAACTAAGAAACAAAAAATAAATTAATTTTCTATAACAATATTTTCAGATTTGTTTCCACAATCACCGGTCATCATAAAAAACATTCCAATTCTATGTCACTGTTAGAAAAACATATTCTACAAATCAATGTTGACCCACTCGCACCAGGAGAACTAAAACAAATCTTAGAAACCCGTTTCATAGAATTTCGTACGATCACTGACAGAATGCTGAATGTATTCATGCTTTTCAATCAAGATTCCCAAGATTTTAGTCGCATTTCTATACAGAATAACGCACGACTCATATCTACACGTGATTTCTTCAAATGGTGTACAAGAGCTATCATAGACTTTGACATCAAAAGCCAGGCAAGTGCTTTGAAAGTACTCCAAGATGCCATTGATGTATTTTGTTGCTCATATTCTAACTCCGAAGAAGCACTAAACTTGGCAAAACAGATAAGCACCAACTTGGGAATAATCAATCAAAAAGCTGAATATTTTTTCAAAATGTACAAGCCAGGTATGAAGCTTACCAGCGATAGTCTCATTGCTGGACGTGCAATTTTAAAACGTGAGAACAATCAATACTCAAAACAAGTAAAATATTCCTTCACAAGACCTTCGGCTGTCTTGATAGAACGAATTATGTGCTGCATAAATCTGAGGGAGCCTGTTCTTCTGGTTGGAGAAACTGGTACTGGAAAAACATCCTGTGTTCAATACCTAGCACATACTATTGGCCAAAAATTGGTGGTAATTAACATGAACCAGCAGTCAGATTCTGCCGACTTACTTGGCGGATTCAAGCCAGTTGATTTGAAGATAATCATCGCACCAGTACGTAGAGAATTTGAACAAGTATTCTGTGACTATTTCAAAGTGGAACCCAATAGAAAGTATCTCAGTAACATTGCTCTATGTTTTAACAATCAAAGATGGTCGGATTTGGTAAAACTCATGACAAAAAGTTATAGAGCTGCCCTGAGCCGCCTCTTGAATTCTGTCAAGAGCTCTGAGGATGATAAGCTTGAGAAGTTGGACAAAGATAAAGAGTTTTTGGCTCGTTGGAGAAAAATTGGTGAGAAGCTTCAGAAACTCGATGTGCAGCTGAAACACAAAACTGCCTTAGCTTTTGCATTCATAGAAGGGAGTCTTGTGAAAGCTGTTGAGAATGGACATTGGGTTCTGCTGGATGAAATAAATTTAGCCAATGCCGAAACTCTGGAATGCCTTTCGGGTCTCTTGGAAGGCTCGCAGGGTTCTCTGTGCCTGCTGGAAAGAGGGGACAAGCAACCAGTTAAACGTCATCCTAACTTCACTCTCTTTGCTTGCATGAATCCATCAACGGATGTAGGCAAAAAAGACTTACCAGCCGGTTTGAGGAATAGATTCACAGAATTCTTTGTAGACGAATTGAATGAGAAAAATGATTTACTTCTTCTAGTCAGTAACTATTTGGATGCCATGTCTTTGAAAGATAAGGAACTAGATAATATAGTTACTTTCTACCTAAAGGTCAGAAGGGAAATGCTGGTGAGCCTTTCAGATGGTTTGGGACATAAACCTCATTTTTCTTTGAGGTCCTTGTGCAGAGCTTTGATTATAGCATCGAAAAATCCATGTGGAATGTTCAAAAGGAGCCTGTATGAAGCTTTTTGTCTTAGCTTCTTAACCCAACTGGATAGCAACTCATACCAACGTGTGGAACAATTGATTTCAAGGTAAGTTTTTGATGAAAATAGTTGAATGCCAAAACATTTTCCAGATTATTCCAAGAAGAATAGATAGTAGTGTGGGTCGATTGAATAATTATAAATGGCCTGTATCGCTAAAAGTTGCGTAGGGATCTAAATAATAAATTTATTTTTTTATTCTTATTTAATAAATAAAAAATAAAAATAAATATGCCTGTACTAGAAAATGACCAGTGATAATTCCTTCTTCTTCTTCGCACAAGGTGGGCTGGTTCCGAAGAACCCCGTGCACGTAGGCCTCTCTATTTGGGCCCATTGTGCGCCCACTTGTTCTGAGAAAATCAGCTGGCCATGCCGATTTCTTTTACAAAATTCAGCAACTTCCTCAGCTGAATCTCCTTGACGTCCTCTGGGTTCAGAATTATGCTCCCAAGGTTGATCTCCCTCTGGTGCACCAAAGCTGGGCACTCAGTGAGGATGTGCGACGATGTCTCGTCATCTTATAGGCACCATCTACATAGGGGATCATTTGTGATCCCGATGAGCTCCATGTGCCTGTTCAGGTGATTATGTCCCGTTAGGAGCCCAGTCACAGTCTTGATGTCCCATCTGTTAAGTGACAGGATCTCCTTAGACATTTTTTTCAATGGTCCCTTTATGTGGAGCTTTGATTGCCTCATGCCTGGCGCCTCTTGCCATGCTTTAGGGAACTGTTTTTTTAGCAGTTCCTCCATATTTGAGATTGCCAGGCTGCTGGGTATTCCCAAGATGGGTTCAGGTTCGACTGGGGTCTTTCCGATCCTATCTTGGCTAATCTGTCTGCATCCTCGTTCCCGGGGACACCTGAGTGTCCCAGGACCCATATGAAGCTGACTTTGCTTGTTTTCGATAAACTTTCTATGGCGTTTTTACACTCGGACACCAGTTTGGATACAATCCTATTTGCGCCTAACGCCATAATAGCAGCTTTGCTGTCCGAGTAGATGGCAGTAGGCCCTCGACTTTTATTGTCGAGATTTTCCTGGACACAGGTGAGTATAGCATATACTTCAGCCTGGAACACTGAGGCATATTTGCCTAAGATTTCTCTCTTTGTTCCTTCTTCGTAGGCCCCTGCGCCGGACATTCCCCCAAATCTTGATCCATCTGTGTACCAGGTTGATCCATGGTTTGGGGGTCTGTCAGGCGCATTGTCTTTCCATTCCTCCCTTGTGGGTATCGTTATATTGGGTCCTTTTCTAAAATCCAGAACAGGGGGGGTACTGTCTCTTTCCATTAACATGTTGAATGCCAACTACGAGATAACTCGTAGATTGCGTTCTTTGCTAGGACGCCGACTACGAGTTATCTCGTACTATGTTTACTTACCATTTTTGCGCAGCTACGATGAAACTCGTAGAATATCAGTGCTAATATGGATAGATGGCTTCTGGGAAGAGAACAAAAAATCAATGCTGGCTACATGAACAGAAATTTTATTAATAATAAATCAAGAAGTAAAAAAATATTTTTATTGTTTGTGAAACTTTTTAAAACAATCTTCCACACAAAGGGCTGGCTTCTCTTCACAGGTCGGACAAAAATAACGCGTTTCTCGGCGTACATATACGACATGGCTTTGTCGGACGTTGTTTTTTTTCGGTAGGTGGCAGACTCTCTAAATAATGAAGCTCTTGCAATCTTATCTTTTTCGAAACTGGTTGAATCTCTTCTCCAATCAACGCGACGACGAATTCTTCTCTAAACTTTATCAGTTTTATTTTAGAAGAAGTTACTTTTGAAAAATTTTAGTCGCATTGTGTAAATATATCTCTATAATATGTAGTGAAACCTTTTTAGGCCATCTAATAGTCTTTCTTAGAGATGTGATATATACTACTGACGAATATGGACGCATATATCTGATTCAGCTTTAGCGAAGCGACAGGTCTAAACGTGTCTGAGTACGAATTAACTCGTAGTTGGCTTCCGCGAAGATATTTCTGTTACATAAGCCAACTACGAGATAATTCGTAAGACCTTTTTTTTTTTTTAAATACATTTTATATGCTTCTTGATAATTACTATGTAATATAATTAGAATTTTTAAAAATATAAAATGATTAAATGAAATTGGCTTTTTAGACCGGAATTCTGAAAATTGCCGTGTCAGCCAACGTGTTAATAGGACTGGACATCCTTCCTTTGCCCTGTTCCAGATAGCTGAGTGTCCATGGTCTGCCTCAGTACCGATCTATTGGCTTGCGCCTTTGAGTCTGTATGCAGCATGCATGGATTCATGTTCAATGACAAGGTGCAGAGGTGGTAGTCCTAGTAGAACTTCTAGAGCTCTAGTAGGCGTGGTCCTCATGGCACCTGTTATTTCTAGACAAGCCAGTCGTTGTACTTTATCAAGTTCATTTCTGGACTTGCCCTTTGTAGTACCGGTCCACCAAATGATGGATCCATACGTTAGTATCGGGCGAATGATCGCCATGTATATCCAGTGTAGGGTTTTGGGTGTCAAGCCCCACGTGTTGCCGAAGGCTCTTCTGCATGCCCAGTAGGAGCGGGTAGCCTTCTTGGTTCGATTTTCAATCTGTTCGTTCCAGGTCAGCTTGGAGTCTATGATGACTCCAAGGTGTTTGGTCGACGCTTTATACGGAAGCTGTCTTCCTGAGATTAGTATCTCTGGAAGAGTTTCTATTTTGCGTTTCTTGGTGAAGAGTACCAAGTCCGCTTTTTTCCGGGTTGACTCTCAGCCCACCGGCAGAACACCACTGTTATACTCTGCCAAGAGCTGTCATAATGTTTTCTGCTAGCAGGTTTACCGGTTGGTCTTGAGCCAACATGACTAAGTCATCTGCATACGCTTGTGTATACAGTCCTGACTCATTCAGTTCTGTGAGAAGCTCTTTTACTACTAGGCACCATAAAAGGGGTGATAGAACTCCTCCTTGTGGACACCCCCTTGATACCTTGGCAGCTACAGTTCTCCTGTTTAATTCTGCTGTTACCACTCGTTGTGATAGCATAGCTTTGATCCACCTTATAAGGGTGGGATCGATTCCGTACCGTGCCGCAGCGTGGCAGATAGATTCAAATGACGTACTGTCAAAAGCTCCTTCAATGTCGATGAAGACCCCCATTGCGGACTGTCCACTGGACAGTACTCTCTCTATCCTATATACAAGGTGGTGGAGAGCTGTGTCCGTGGACTTTCCTGCTTGGTAGGCATATTGTTGCTTGTGGAGTGGGTTGCACTGCAGCGATTGTTCTCTGATGTGCCGATCTACCAGCCTTTCGAGCGTTTTCATGTGAAAGGATGTCAGGCTGATAGGTCGGTACGCCTCGGCCTGGGAGAAGTCGATTTTCCCAGGTTTTGGAATAAATATATAATTCCTTATTCAAACTTGCAATATGTTTAGTTGTGAAAACATTAATAATCAGCCGCTTATACGCCAGCCCACTATGCGCAATTTTTATATTTATTTCAAAAGGTCTGTAGTGGGAAAAGTTGTGCATTAGGATTCAATTTCAGTAAAAAAAAATATTAAGACACCTCTTGGGCCTCTAAAAATAAAAAATATAAAAATGTAAAAATGAATGCCTGCGTTTGGAAATATTTTACAAGCATTCCTTATTCAAGTATAAAAAATATTTTCCAATAGAACCTTATTTGGACCCCCTGCCGACCTCTAAAACATCGTCTATTTTTTTAGAGTGGTAAGAACAGCTTTTTGCTTATTTTGCGCAATAATTATTACACAAAATAACCGAGAACTCACCACGGAGAGGTGGCTGCCAATCGAGTTCCACCCTTGCCCACCCATCCACTCGTCAATGTGGGCCTTTTTTGTCCCCACTCTATAAACTCCCGACGCAGTTTCAAACCTTGGTATTGTATTTCTAGATGCTATTGTTGTTCGTATCCAGCCAATCCTATTCTTTCCACCAAAGACTGCTAATGACGCTTCGGTCACTAACTTTAACACCTCTCTCAACAGCCTCTGTGTGGGAAGGTATTTTCCACAAGTTACCCTCAAGCTAATTGTAATTTTTAATATCTTCCTCAGAGAGATATTTTGTCATCGGAGGCTCCGCCAATTTTACTCAAACGAGCTTCCACTGCGCCATTAGCTCCGCTATCTGCATTTAAATACTACAGGTCCTGTCTCATATTCAGGTCCCGTTGGCAAACTTCTCGAATCAAGTGAGCAGTTACCTGTTGCGTGTTTCAAGAAAATTGAGGTCGAGTTAGCGAAGATGAATGTATCAAAATGAATTGTTCCATACGCAATATCATTAAGCAGCCAACAAAGGACTTAAAGAATACATGAAACGGCTTTCTTGGCCAACCTGAAAACCTATTGATTTCGATGATATCCGATCCACGCCAGCATGTAAGAGAATTGGGTTTCAGGAATGAATGAAATCAAGAACAAATATTATAGAAGTAATAAAATAATGCTATTTGGAAATTTGAAGTTCGTACATTCAATATTGATGCCGAATCTTATGTCGACTTGATAAACTGACAAGAGTGCAAAATTACAAAATATCTCTGACGAAGGATATTGAAAATTACAGTGTGCTTGAGGGTAACTTGCCACACAGATGTGTTAAGTTAGTGACAAAAGCGTCATTAGCAGTCTGTGCTGAAAAGAATTGAGATGGCTGGATACGAACAATAGCATCTAGAAATACAATACCAAGGTTTGAAACTGAGTCGGAGTATATAGTAGAGGGGACAAAAAAGTTGGAAAGGCCCACATGGACGAGTGGATGGGTGGGCAGAGGTGGATCACGATTGGCAGCCACCTCCCCGTGGTTAGTTCTGGGTTATTTAGTGTAATAATTATTACGCAAAATAAGCGAATAGCTTTTACTACTATAAAAAAAATGGCGATGTTTAAGGGGTCGGCGGGGATCCAAATATCGAGAAAATATTTTTTATATGTGAATAAGGAATGCTTGTAAAACATTTCTCAGAACAGGCGTTTTAGTTTTTCATTTTTATATTTGTTTTAATTTTATTTTCAATTAAAATTATATCCCAATACACAACTTAAGCCACTACAGGCATTTGATATACAAAAAAAGGAACACCCTAATAGATAGTTTTATAATGAGTCATTATTTTTTATAGTCACCTACTTGGTGATGAGAGGTCTGCTAAGGCAGTTTTGAAACAACCAATTCCAGAACCTCAAAGTAAAAGTGATAAATTCTTGCAATTCGAGAGTTATTGGGTGAAAACTGGTTCTTATGAACCATCCCCACCTGAAGACTACATTTTAACTGAATTGGTGAGGAGGAATCTGAAAGATTTGGCTAGAGTGGTTTCCATTGGAAAATTACCAGTTCTTCTACAGGTGAGTGTAATTCAAATGATATTCAAATACTATCAGTACAAAAGCTTTTTTCAATCACATTTTGTTTTTCATTGGTGTTTCTGTAAACAAGCAGATGTCTTACATTGGGACCTTCCCAAAATTTAGGAAAAGAGATTTCCAAATCCAAAGCCATACAGTTTCACAGCTAAAGAAGGATTTTGGGTGATCTTCAGTGGCAATCACAAAGCTATTAAAATTAAACTTTTCACACAAAATGGAGAAGTAGAAAGCCATCTGTTGGCTTAATACATGTTTCTGTTACAAGACTTATGGTCATGAACATCTACAATTGTAATTTGATTTTATATAATTTTCGCCAATGCCATGGATCAACTTATGTGTTCAAGGTGTTTCAGAGTCTTATGTATAATGTAACAAAGTAAAGAGATACTGCGAGGTCATTTATACAGGCTGTAAAGCAAATAGCTAGGCATAAGGTGTTGTAGAGAATGATAGGCACTACAACAATACATTCCTTCAATGTGAATATGACGATGATTTGACATTGGCTGCCTTGGAGAATGAAGGGGATAACTTTTATTTTTCAATTCACAGAAAAATCTTTCTATTCAATATTCAATTGAGAATGTTTCCCTTTTATTGCTATTCTCTCGATATAGATCTTGAAGTCCCAATGGATGGGGCGGTTATCGCTTCACTCGTATATAACCTAATCTCTGGATTGCTGCAACAGTGTTTGCAATTCAAATGGCATATGCCTAATCTTCAACATTATACAATGTACGAAATCAGTCTCCAGAAACTACTGTCCAGGATTTACATGAGAATCTATCAACGAATTTATTGATTTGGGCTTATTCTAACCAAAATGTTGAAGATACATGTTACTACAATACACATCTAAATATTAGATGTTATTCAATATTAAATTCAGTACATTGAATTTAGAAATTTAGCGACTATTGTTATTCCTTAACAAATTGATCTTAATAAAAAATAATTCTGCTATCTTTGCTATTTTATGTATTTGTAAAAAGTATTAACACTACATTGTTTGAATACACAGGGTGATTTAGTTCAATATGTAGAAAATAAATAGGTGTACTCATCTTCCATGTGGGAAAGCCACGGCAAAATTTTAGAACAATAGTAGGTAATTTATTGAATTTTTCTGCATCAAAACCATCAATGATATGCTAATGAGTGCACAGCTCCAACCTTCCTGTTGTTCCTACTAATCATGGTTTCCCAACTGAATGCATAGTATTTTGTAGCAGGTCAAAGGTGAATATTCTATAAGGTGCTAGCAAAGTATTAAATTAATTTCAATGATAGATGCCCTTCAATGAATCAGTGGTTATATCACAGGAATACTGTGAGATGATTGGGAATACTGTGATATGCAGTCAATCAATGTCATGTAGTTTAGTGCTACTAAAACAAAAACAAAACATTCCTATCCAAGCCAGGTTTTGTTTCCACTTTGAAGAAACGAAAGTGCTTGGCCAAATCCTTCGCGATACATCAGATTAGTTAAAGTCATCTCTTCAAAAAAAATCTGTAATTTTTTATGTCATATTTTATTTATTTGGTAGACAACCGACTGCATAATTTTTCGCATGTTGTGGTGAATCACTCTATATATATGTGGAAAGTATTTGCTGACTAGTTAGGTACAAAACTAGGGATATTGGGGTAAGCAACAATGAAAAAGTAAACTCTTTAAGGTTTATACAAGCTTTCGGAAATGTTTATTTCCATCATCAGGGAGAAACTTTGTTGAGGTTGGTTTCAATGATGTTAAGGTAGTTCCGCCACGAGGCAGTTGAATTAGGAAATTATTAAAATTTGGCTTACGTATTGTTTAACATGTGAACAACACCTCTATAAAATTTTAACAAGTTTCACCATCCCGAACCCGAGATATATATAATTGAAGTTGACTCAATTAACACGTAACATATGGACCATGCATAGGCAAACAGCACATTATTGATTCTACCATTAGTACTAAAATTAAGAAGTTCATGAAAAACGAGGAGGAGCTAGAACAGGATATCACAGATATTGTGAAAAAAAATCAAAGTGATTGACCATCTAGTTTGACAGATATAATCTCGAGAAGTACTAAGGTTCAGGCTGCATACGATATATTTTGCAAGCGAACGAGCGAATGGTGGGGAACGGAGAGACGGCAACAGTGTACACACGGCCAGGCGCTCAGTTTGAACAGCTCACATATCGGTCTCGTAGGGAAAAAATGGTACTTGCAAAAATTGGCGAAACACTTCGAAGCATACTTATTGTTAATATATCTTTTAATATTAACAATGTTTGTGATTTGAGCATACATCAATTCAAGGTTAGTTTCGAAATAACAAATGTATATTTTTTTAAATGATCTTTTTCATATAACAACGTAATATATTAATAATAACACGTTTTTTTTAAACATTTTTTTTGAGGTTAGCTTAAAAATAACAAACGTATATTTAAAACAAAAATCTTTTTCTCTTTTATAAAACATAACGTTACAATGTTATATATATATATATATATATATATATATATTAATAATAACATGTTTTTTTAAACAACATTTTTCTTTTGTCACTAGACCAAGCTTTGGTTGGTTTCTAAGAATACAAGAATCTTTTCCAAGATTTTCTTGTCTTTCGTGACACGAGGTTTTTTGGATTGGTTGGTTGACAATAATTGTACTATACCGCCTCTTCCACTTTCTGCATATACTTTTTGTATTTTTGTATTGTCTATCCCCGCACTTGCTATTTTCTTAATCATCCCTGCAGAAATAACACCCTTGAAAACATTCAAAGATCGTTCGAAGTACCGCTGCCTTTTGCAAATAGTGGAAACGATTTTTTCAAGAATATCGACGTCGTAAAGTGAAAGATTTGCTATTCGCAATTAATTTTTCTTTCGGAATAGTGGAAACGATTTTTTCAAGAATATCGACGTCGTATGATGCTTTGTGAAATTTTGTCGTCGGTTCAATGTGAAGTAGATCTTCAGCGAGCCTGGAAAGTTTGAACATGCCGGGACCTTTCCTTTGAGGATAAAGCTTTCTTAGAATGCCACGCAAGATTACCTATTTTGTATCCAAGGCAAGCTTTTGAATCTGTTACTCACAGAATAACCTAGATCAAACAATGAAAGACATTATTTTTTCCTTTTTAGTACATTTATATAAAAGCTTGTCTTTAAAAATGTATTTTTTTATAATTTTTTCCTAACAAAAATTTTATAATGCATTGTCACCGGAATTATGTACACCTGCCAAATTTCAAAACAATAGGACGATTAGAAGTGGATCAAATTTAATTTGCAAGATTTGATGACAAACATCGGGACAGGTGAAACTAAATAAAAGCTTATAATTGTAAAAATGATCGATTTTCCCAGTTATAAAATGCTACAAAATGAGTTATAGTAAACGTAGAAAAAAATCCGTAGTGTATTCCACAGTTTAGTATTTCATTATTTTTCTATCGGCGCTTAGTCTTCACTATGAACAATTTTTATTGATCCTTCACACGATCGTTGTGAACAATCCACGATGTACAAATTATGAGGGACTGTAATAGCTATCCCCAGAAATATATTTCTATATAAAGTTACAGAAAAGTTTGCATATACACATATAATATATATAAAGTCGGAAAAATGATACTCGAAAAAACTGCAGTTTTGCATCGCAGTCAGTGCAGTTTGCTGCACTGACTGCGATGCAAATCGAAAAATATGATATAAACTCCATCACGCCGTAAACTCACATTTCATCACATAACTTCTCGACATTCTCAATTACTAGTTTGCGCTCTTCCTCGGCAATCCATAGCTGACTGCTTGTTCATGTTCATAAGAGTATCTTGAACTATTAAATGCGAGCGATCGTTGGATTGCGACGTTGCCAACAGTCCAGTCATGGCTTATTTGCTGTATCACGCACGCTAGTTGCGATTCTGGGTGTACAGTTCCCTTAAAAAAGAACCCTCTAATTCAGCGTTTGCACATATATCGCGTCGCGCTACAATCGAGCCTAATTTTTTACACTGTTTGTAGCAGCCGAACTACCTTAAACATATTCATCTAACATAGTGATACAAAAGAAAAAAAACGTAGATCAAGGAATAAAACGAAGTTCAAAGTTAATACAACCACATTAGCGTTGTTTCAAATTATATAAATATAAATGTGTACTCTATGTGATGTGACAAGTGATTGTAAAGTGATTCCTAACCTGTCAGTTTCACTTGTCACACCACATAGAGTACACATTTATATTTATATAATTTAAAACTACGCTAATGTGGTTGTAGTAACTTTGAACTTTGTTTTATTCATTGATCTACGTTTTTTTCTTTTGTATCCCTGTTTTAGGTGAATATGTTTAACATCATTGAAACCAACCTCAACAAAGTTTCTCCCTGATGATGAAAATAAACATTTCCGAAAGCTTGGATTAACCTTAAAGAGTTTACTTTTTCTTTGCTGCTTACCGCAATATACCTAGTTTTATATATATATATATATATATATATAGAAGAAGAAGAAGAAGAAGAAGATATATATATATATATATATTTGAAGTATTATCAGAGAAAAATTAATACCCCAATTAATTAGTAGCCATAATAGTTATTTTTGCAATTACACTATTTTGTAGGCTTGGAAAATTCACAGCACTTACTCTAACAAGTACTATATATATAATATATACAGGGTGTGATCTAACATCTTGCATACCCGTGATTGACGAGTGTATAATGCCATTTTATAACAAAAAAATTAAGGTTTTTTTTGTCAAATTTGGAAGAAAAAACTTTTAAACTCTTTATTAGCTTTACCTGTAACGGAATCTTTAAAATTAATTTTCAGACGTCCAAACTCTTTGAAATTTGGCACACGTATTAAGAACGGATGACAATACAATAATTTGATAGCTATGACCTGGTATTCTCACCAACATCATCAGAAAAAAAAATGGTGAATTCACTGGTGAAAATGCCTAATTTACATTTTGAAGATTTGGTGAATTCACTGGTACGGTCTCAGTACTTTCACCAAAAGTTATGTACAATAGACCTTATAAGTTGAGGTACGGAGAGGCTGAAGAGCCATATCAACCCCCCTACAATCTACTTTCACCAAAAGTTGGTAAAAACTTCTCATGGGGATGGATGAATGAATCAATGGGTTTTCTTCTATAGTCAGGAAGTTTAAAAACCCGCTTTACGGCAGTATGAACTAAAAATTTAAAAATAAAATTATATTTTAAAAAAATTAAATAAAAAATTAAAAAGTTAAAAATAATAAGAATAAATTCATTGACCAAAAATGTTTCTCTTATGTAAAAAATGAGGTGCTTGATGATATCAGTTATCTTAATTTTTTTTATCGCTAGCTATTCGTAAAGGTAGATTCATTATGAAAAGTAAGTACGCTTTTTTACATAATAGAAAATTTTTTGGTCAATGTTTGTTCATCCATTTTAAAATAGATTACATTTTACCTAAGATCTCAAGTTTCCTCTTTTAATTTGATAATGATTAATGCAAAAAACTGCTTTTACTCTCTCTTCGATATTACTCTCTCTTTGTAGGGTGATACATCAGTGGGCAAAACCAGTCTGATAACCTACCTAGCAAAATCAAGTGGAAACAAATGTGTTCGAATAAACAATCACGAACACACAGATCTCCAGGAGTACATTGGTTCCTATGTAGCTGACGTTGAAGGCAAACTAGTCTTTCGAGAAGGTTTATTGGTGGAAGCCATGAGAAAAGGCCACTGGATCATCCTCGATGAACTCAACTTAGCCCCAACAGATGTTCTCGAAGCACTTAACAGGGTTCTTGATGACAATCGGGAGCTTTTTATACCAGAAACTCAGGAAACTGTCAAGGCAGATCCTAATTTCATGCTTTTTGCTACTCAGAACCCACCAGGCTCATATGGTGGTAGGAAGATGTTGTCTAGAGCATTCAGGAATAGATTTGTGGAGCTACATTTCAATGAGATACCCCCAAAAGAGCTAGAGTTTATCTTGCATAAGCGATGTCAGATGGCTCCTAGTTATGCCAAGAAAATGATCAATGTGATGACAGATCTTCAGGTAAGAATTACAAGCAAAAGAATGTTATTTCATTTTCGGGAATTTGTATGAATGAATCATTTGAAATATATTGACAAATTTATACAGTGTGACCCATTTAAAATGGAACCACCCCTGTAGAATACGCATTTTTCAATCAATCTCAAAAACTTTTTTTTTTCAATATTGAGCATCAAAAACTGTATTTTGAGCCAAATTTCATAACTTTAGTTTCATTTCCAAGGCACTCTATGGTTTTTTTTCTTTGTCAAAAACGGCAAAAGTTTATTAGGCAATTTTTGTTTTGAAATTTGACTACACCACTGGATTTGTAGTTGCTATAAATAAAAACCATCAAAATTTCATAAAAAAACATTGGTTAACAACGAAGTTACAACAACTTTAATTTTGGAAACAAAGTATTTTATTATAATTTTTATTTAGATTATAGACATATTAAAAATCTGGCAACACTGCCGATACAAAGTAGATCACCAGTGAACTTGTACAGTGAAAATCCGAAGTCAATACTCATTCTGTTCTACAGTTATAACTCCTGAAAGTATGGTAATGTGAACGATTTGAGGTTGAAGCGATTTTGTAATAAAAATCTGACTACAACACTGGATTTGTGCCGAAATTACACCTCTACAAATAAGAAATAGTCTAAAAAATATTCGGAAGAGTTACCATAAATGTGTTGAACTAAATGGAGGTTTGGTAGAAGCCACAAAAATTCAAATATTTAATTTTACAGTAATGTTTATTTTAGTTTTAGTTTTTGCTTAATGACGTTTTCTTGTTTAAAACTTGTTTCTGTTCATTTCGTTTTTATCGGCTATTGAAGAATGTACTACTGTAAAACTTGAAAATAAATTTCAAATTTTCTGTTCTTTTCGAATACACTTATTACCTACACTTATATAAATGATTTTAAGGGAATATAATTTACAAATCCAGTGGCCTAGTCAGATTTTTATTACAAAATCGCTTCCACCACAAATCGCTCACATTACCATTCTTATAACTGTAGAACGGAATGAGCTATTGACTTCATATTTTCACTGTACAAATTCACTGGTGTTCTACTTTGTATCGACGGTGTTGCCAGATTTTAAATATGTCTATAATATAAATAAAAATTATAATCAAATACTTTGTTTCCAAAATTGAAGTTGTTGTAACTTCGTTGTTAACCAATATTTTTTTATGAAATTTTGATGGTTTTTATTTATAACGCCTACAAATCCAGTGGTGTAGTCAAACTTGAAAACAAAAATTACCTAATTAACTTTTGCCGTTTTTGACAAAGAAAAAAACCATAGTGTGCCTTGGAAATAAAACTGAAATTATGAAAATTTGTGTCAAGATACAATTTTCAATGTTTAATATTGAAAAAAAATATTTTTTAAGATTGATTGAAAAATGCGTATTCTACAGGGGCGGTTCCATTTTAAATGGGTCACACTGTATAATAAATTCAAAAAAAATTTATAGTAAACGATATTTGGTATGATAGAAAAAGTTATTACCTTCTTACTTGACATGGATATGGATAATATTAATCAAGTATTACTAATTTTATTATGAAAACCCATTAGATAAATGTATGTTATTGAAAGAAATATATAAAAAAAAATATGATTAATTGGAAGATGTGGTAAAGAAGATCCATAAATTATACATAATTGAAATGGGTATTGTTTTATTTATTGACTAGCTCACCCAACAGATGTCTTGTCCAAATTTCTATATTCCCTAATTTTTTTTCCTGTTTCCTATTTTTGTTTGTGTTGTTCTATCTAGGTTATGCCTTTGACTCTGCCCGCTTCCCGTTATCCCTTTGTCCCATTACTGAGTTATCCCGTTACCCCATTTTCCAGTTATCCCGTTTTTCCGTTATCCCATTATCCTGTTTTCCCATTTTCTCATCCCGTTTTTTCATTATTCTGTTTTTCCGTTCGTTATCCCGTTTTTCTGAAAAAAATTTGCCAAATCGGTCCAGCCGTTCTCATGTTATGAGCTTACCAACACAAACATACATTCATTTTTATTATATACTGGGTGACACAGGATATCGGGCCACCCCTGTAACTTCTGCATTCGTATACGGATTTTTCTGGAATTTGGTGCAGTTATATAAGCAACCATTTCGGATTTGATCACATTACAATCCAATATGGCGGACTTCCGGTTTTTCTGGAAATGCCAGTAACTTTGTTTTTTCAAATGGAACACCCTGTATATTTTTACATATTCAAGTTCAACTGGTCAAAACAAGTCCATACCTCATGTCAAATGTAATTTTTTTAAACAATTGAAATTAAAATTGTTTTTTCATTTTACCTCGTGGATAAATGAGATTTGGTCAAAGCTATTCACAATGAGTCGCAAATAACAGAAAAATTTAATTTTTTCTGAAAAATGATTTTTTGTGTCACTTACTGGTTAATCAATTAAGTCGCATCACATTTTGATCAAAATTATTTTTTTTTCAAATGAAACCCCTTTGGGCCACCTACTTGTCTCTCTAGAACATTCATTAAGGAAAAAAATTACAAATCATTTTTGTATTTCGGTGCAGTAACAAATTGTATACATTCAAAAATCTACAACTAGTTCATAAGTTTTCTGGCAGCTCGAATAATTTTTCAACTCAGTAAGCTGTGGAAAACAACATTTCTGAATCTTGTCACTAATTGTGTAAGTTATACTTATAAGCACAATAATGGTATTTTTTTAAAATTCTTCTAGCATTTTCTCGACTGACAATGCATTGGTATTCCAATTCCCGCGTCGAAGCGGTTGGATCAAAATCGACATAAGCAAAACATTAATTTCTGCCTCCTCACTTACGATCATCTTCTCCATTGTTGGGTTCTTTTCGGAATCTTCTCTCCAAATTTTTGAAAAAGGTTCTTTGTGGGTGTCTTCTGTGTGGGTATCGTTCAGCGTATAACTGACAAGCGACAATGTTTTCAAGACATTCTCCGTAAATTAATAACATATCAACCTGTTCACTTTTTGTGAACCTATAATTTTGATTTTACATTTCTACTAAACTAATTCTCAGAAGTTAACTAATTTTCGAGAGTTGGGATGAAAGATGACAGCGAAACACAATTAGTTGACAAGATTCAGAATGTTGTTTTTCACAGCTTACTAAGTTGAAAAATTGTTCAAACTGCAAGGAAACTCATGAAATAGTTGTAGATTTTTGAATGTATACAATTTGTTACTGCACCGAAATACAAAAATGATATGTAATTTTTTTCCTTCATGAATGTTCTAGAGAGACAGGTAGGTGGCCCATAGGGGTTTCATTTGAAAAAAAATAATTTTTGATTAAAATGTGATGTGACTGAATTAATTCATCAATAAATGACACCAAAAATAATTTTTCAGAAAAAATTATGTTTTTCTGTTATGTGCGACTCATTGTGAACAGCTTTGACCAAATCTCATTTATCCACGAGGTAAATTAAAAAAACAATTTTAATTTCAATTGTTTCAAAAAAATGACATTTGACATTAGGTTTGGAATTGTTTTGACCTGTTGAACTTAAATATGTAAAAATATACAGGGTGTTCTATTTGAGAAAACAAAGTTGCTGGCATTTCCAGAAAAACCGGAAGTCCGCCATATTGGATTGTAATGTGATCAAATCCGAAATGGTTGCTTATATAACTCTACCAAATTTCAGAAAAATCCGTTTACAAATGCAGAAGCTACAGGGGTGGCCCGATATCCTGTGTCACCCGGTATAGCTGACCCAACAGCCGTCCTGTCCAAATTTCAATATTTCCTGCATTTTTTTTTCTATGTTTTTCTTTGTGTTCCATCTAGGTTATGCTTTTGACTCTGCCCGCTTCCCATTTTTCCGTTATTCCGTTATTCCGTTTTCCCGTTTTCTTGTTATCCCGTTTTTCCGTCATCCCGTTATACCTTTTCCCCGTTATCCCGTTTTCCCTATATTCCGTTTTCCCATTATCCCGTTTTTTCGTTATCACGGTTATCCCGTTTTCTCGTTATTCCCGTTATCTGGTTTTTTCGTTATCCCGTTATCGCTTTCACCCGTTTTCCCGTTCTACGTGGACGAGAGTTTTCAGAAAAAAATAATTAGGGAATTTAGAAATTTGGACAGGACAATGTCTGTTGGGTCAGCTTGTTTAATAATAATTTCAATTTATTTATTTATTAACGGACAAGCCAATTATACCATTACAAAAAGGATGTACAAAGTATACATTTTACAGATGACTAAGATTATGTTAAAACAAAAAATTTAAACTATTACAATTTTTTTGCTGCTTTTCTAAAGGAGGGTAAAGATGGACCGAACAGCTCAAGCTTGTTGTTGTGAGTGTTTGTTGATTCAGTATTCTATTAAGGGATTCGTTTTGACTACAATTTGTTCTATAAAAAGGAATCTTGAAAATGTCACTATTTCTATTTCTTCTAACATTTACAGAAAGTGAGGTTAAGCTCAACAATTTCAGGACAATCAATACTGCCATTGATAATTTTATGGAGGAATACCAGACCGATTTCCAGTCTTCTATATGTTAAAGTATTCAAATTTAGAGTTTTTAGTATTTGTGAATAATTGTATTCATCTCTATTCATTCCCAAGTTGTAGCCACAGTATCTCAATAATTTATTTTGAGTACTCTCCAAGTGTTCTGTAACATGGCTACCAAATGATAGTACTGTTTTCAAGAATAGACCTGTAGAATAGATAATCTTGATAGCATTGACAGATAGTTCTCTTGCTGTACAAAGAGAAAAGCGCAGCATTTTTTGTGCACGAGATGAGATTTCTGTTATGTGACTCTTGAAATTCATTTTTGTGTGGAATATAACCCCAAATCTTTAATCTTGTTGGTCTCTGATAAGTTTGTGTAGTTAATCTGATAAATATATTTAATTGCCTCGGTATGTCGTGAAAAAGTAATTTTTTGACATTTACCCGAGTTCAGTTTAAGTAAGTTAATATTACACCACCTGGAAAGGTTATTTAGGTCAAACTGTAATCTCTCAGCGTCAGATATGGATTGAACTGTTCTGAACATCTTTAAATAATTGGCGAATAATAGGAAGGATTTGGAAGATCATTAACAAAGATATTAAATAGTAGTGGTCCCATGTGAGATCCCTGGGGTACCCCTGAAGGAACTTCAATTGGATCTGATACTGAACATCCGTATTTGACATATTGGACTCTATCACTAAGATAGGATTTGATCCATTCTAAAATATTTCCTTGAACTCCCAAGGATTCAAGTTTTGCAAACTGTGGTTGACTCTATCGAAGGCTTTCGAAGAGTCTATGTACACAGAGTCCACCTGCAGTTTATTCTCGAGAGCATTGATGATATAATTTTGGTAAAGCAATAAATTAGTGGTAGTAGATCTACCTCTGCAGAATCCATGTTGTTCGTTGATTATAATATTTTTGAAGTCCCACAATAGTTTTTTGGAAATCCCACAATCAAACATTTTTGGTAACTCTGATTGATTACAAATACCTCTGTAGTTGTTAACGTTATCCCGTCAACCACTCTTGTGGATAGGTTTTATGAAACTGTGTTTCCAAAAGCTGGGGAATGTACCTTTTTTGAGAGATAAGTTGAACAGGTAGTGAATGGGCTTTGCTAAAGTGTAAATGCAATGTTTAATCAAGTGTAAAGGCATCTCATCTGGGCCAGATGATAGTTTCCGAGGTAGATAATGTACAAAATCTATGGCTTGAATTCATTTTACAATTTAATATTGATATTGGACAAAAAGTAAACTATTCAAAACAAAAAACGTACTGTGTAACCGAGTAGCAAATACATTTCTTATTTGTACTAGGAATGATGATTACACTTAGTTAATTGTTTTTCCAGACGAGAAGAAGAGGATCTGCTGCATTTGCAGGTAAACAGGGATTCATAACTTTAAGAGACCTCTTCAGATGGGGTGAGAGGTATCGACTTGCTCAAAACACTGACAAGCTTTATGATTGGGACCAGCATTTGGCAGATGAGGGCTATCTAGTTTTGGCTGGTAGAGTAAGAAGGAGGGAAGAAAAAAGTGAAATCATTGAAGTATTGCAGAAACACCTTAAGAGACAGGTTATTCCCGACAATCTCTTCACATGTGAGTAATATATTAACATGAATATTTTTTGGCTTTTCCCAGTATTGTAACAATTATGTTTGATATGGATGAAAATGCGGTTTTTACATATGAGAACGTGGTTTTTACATTGAGAACGTGAGTGAACTATTTTTTTTATTGGAGCAAAATTGCCTCGAATTTCTCAAATTGCACAACGAACAGCTACACTATAATCAGATTATATCACTAACATGATATTGAGGATGTTGGTTTGGGGGATAAACATTTCTTCGTAAGAGGATTATACAGTCAAATCTAGTCCCTCTCTTTGAATCCTGAATGAGTTTTCAAATCATGAGCTTTCATCCTGTCACTTGCCAATGTCAACCTTTTCTGAGCTGTTTCATCAAAATATAGCGAACACTCTTAAGGATTGCAATAAATAGAATGATCTACTTTTCAGTATGCTCTACAACCTCGACCGTAACAAAACCCATTCTAGAAAAAATTGACCAAAACAAAGCCAGATACCAAAACATTGTCTGGACTTACAATATGAGACAACTAGCTGTGTTGGTCTCAAAAGCGATGGAATTCAAGGAGCCTGTTTTACTTGTGGGTGAAACGGGTGGAGGAAAAACTACGGTTTGTAAACTCATTGCCGAAAATAATGGACAGCAACTTATTACTGTGAACTGTCACATGCATACAGAAAGTAGTGATTTCATTGGAGGGCTCAGACCTGTGCGGGATCATTCGGCGGTAAGTTTCAAGTTGTCTAATTTCACACATTTTTTTATAATTCAAAACAATGCTACAAATGTATTATTTTATTAGGATGAAGAATCAACAAAATTATTTGAGTGGATGGATGGTCCTCTGATAAAGGCTATGGTCCAAGAGCAAGTGTTTTTGGCAGATGAAATTTCCTTGGCTGATGATAGTGTGCTGGAAAGGCTGAATTCCTTACTAGGTAAATAGTAACAGCTATTTGTTGATTTCAATTATTATATTATTTTTTACTGAATCGAATATACTATTGGAATTTATTTTTAGAACCCGAGAGAGCTTTATTACTAGCTGAAAAGGGGATCGATCTTAACAATCGAGAAAACTCAGAATATATTATCGCAAATCCAAATTTCTATTTCATTGGAACTATGAATCCTGGCGGTGATTTTGGTAAAAAGGAACTTTCTCCGGCATTGAGAAATCGTTTCACAGAAATTTGGTGTGAATCTTGCAGAGACCGTGAGGATTTGGTAGCTATTATCGAACAAAATGTTATATTGGGATTATCTATGGGTAATCAGCAAGATGGTTCTAGTGGAGTTGGAAATGCTATAATGGATTTTGTGGAATGGTTTGAAAACACGGAAGTGGGAAAAAGGTACGTAACAATAAGAATGGTAACTTGAGAAATAATGTATACTTTTGTAAACACTCACTCACTCTCATTGTTCATTTCTGAATAATTTCACTGTTGACATAATCTATATCCTTGCAAATTTAAAAAAAAAAAACATAAAGAAACTCAAGTATACCAAATTATTATTTATTCAACTAAAGATAATTCGAATAATTGGTGAAATTTGTCTCCTTGAAATCTCAGTAAACTTTCAGATTGAATTTAATAGCGTTCAAATCATTGATTTCAAAGACATATAAGGTTTAAGGTAGTTCTGCCACGAGACAGTTGAATTAGGAAATTATTTTCGACGGAATCGAAAAATTTCAAAGGACTTTTTGATTTAAAACGCGAAAAAAAAATTTTTTTAAGGGGGGCACTCGCCCCCCCAATCGACTCTAGAAAATTTCTTTGTTATAGAAAGTCGGTGACTCAAAAAATTGATGTCCCCGAAAAGCGCAGCAAAAAAAAATAATTCAGACCCCCCCTCCCCCTTTGCCTATGCATGGTCCATATGTTACGTGTTAATTGAGTCAACTTCAATGATATATATCTCGGGTTCGGGATGGTGAAACTTGTTAAAATTTCATAGAGGTGTTGTTCACATGTTGAACAATACGTATGCCAAATTTTAATAATTTCCTAATTTAACTGTCTCTTGGCGGTACTACCTTAAAAAAGTCAAAATTTAACATCCAACATAAGTAAGACAAACAAATATATTTAATGCAAATAAAAGAGTATGAGAAACAAAGGGAGCCCATTATGACGATAGGAACTCACCCATTGTATAAAACAATACACTTTTCGGAATTTGAAGTAGGATACTCTTGTTTGATATTAGATAGTAAGTGGTTGTCTACCGTAATCCCATTAAAGATGGGGTTAGGTCGCAATAAAGATGGGGTTAGGTTAGGTTCTTTTCGAGTGAGGCCCCTTTCACTGCGACTTTCTCAGATCTATTATAGCTCGATCCTAATTGAATTGGAGTTCACACGCTTCAACGAAGTCGATCATGACGCTTGGTGATACCTTTTCCAGGTCTTTGGGCTCTAGCTGCCCGTAATCCATATGGTAGAATCTTGTTCGTTCCAGACTCTTGCATCTGCACAAGATGTGCTCTGGTGTTTCTTCCTCGTTTGGCAAAAGCAACACTCTGCGCTCTTAGTAAATCCGATTACCTGTCAGTACTCCTGTTATTATCCTCAGGTTTTCCTTTTCACTTCTAAGAGGGCTGCTCTTCTTCTTTTCGAAGGGTTTGGCATAAACACCTCCAGTGGACTTGTCCCACTGTTTCATACTAGAACTCGCGTTTTTCCGCTCGGTCCAGTCTGAGAACACTTCTTTGGCTATGCTCTATAAACTCCTTCATAGTGTCTTCTTTTACCAGAAGGTCGGCTTTCTCATTTCTTTAATAGCCTTTATGTATAGGAACCCATAGCAGAGTTATTCTGTTGTCCCTGCCTTTTTTTTGACCGGCTTTAATGCAGTTCCGTACTAATCTGGATTCTATCCGACTTGATGCCAGAGCTATCAGTGCTGCTTGGCTGTCCGACATGATTTTGATCAATTGATTTTTACTGTCTCTGTTCAGAATTTCTTGCAGGCAGAGTTCGATTGCATGGACTTATGCCTGGAATATTGTGGCGTACTGTCCCAGGTTCACCTAAGGTTAAATTCTGGCTGTACTCCATGTACTCCGGCCCCAACACCGTCTTCCCTTTTGGAGCCGTCTATGTACCACTGTAGATTGGCCCTTGTTAGTTCTTGTTCTTTCGTGTCCCATTCTCTTCCCAGGAGGAGAATCTCAGAAGGTCTATCGAGAGTTGTAAAGGGGGATCATGTTTGATGGCATTGTTGGAATCGGATGGGATTTCATCTTGTTCTTGATCTTGCTCCAACTTCCTCCTCTATTACTTGTTGACCTCAACAGGTTTCTGTATACAGTCACTCTTGCCTCCTTCTCTAAGCAGATGTGCAAAGGAGAGATGACTTCCATCGGGGTGGTGGACATTGCCCCTGTTATGATCAGACATGCTTGCCTCTGGAGTTTGTTGAGCTTTTCTCGTGCACTCTTTTGTGCCCCTTTGCTCCACCAGACGAGGTAAAGCCACTACATTTGTTTGGGTTGCATTCCCCATGTTTTCACACATATTCTTCTACAAGTCCATAGGACTTGCCTTGCTCTGTTGGATACTTTTTCTAGATGAACATTCCACATGAGTTTCTCATCTAGAATTACCCCTAGGTATTTGACTTCTTCCTTAAATGAAATTGTTTCACCATAGAGGATCAGCTTTCTTAGCGAATCCAGCTTTCTCCTTCTGGTGAATGGTACTATCACTGTCTCGCTAGGGTTGACTGATAATTCTTCTTTTTCACACCACCTAGTGATAGTCCTGAGAGCCGCTTGGAGTATGTCCGATATCACCTCTGCAAACTTTCCTCTAACTGTTATAACTATGTCATAAGCGTAGGCTTGAACCTCTTGGATCTTTAGTGAAACAGTTTTCTTTTTTAGTTCTACTCGCACCACCCACACTTATTTCTTTGCTTCTTCTTGGACTGCAGTCTTTTTTTGCTTCTTCTCGTACTGCATCAACTCCTTCCATCAATCCTGCAATTTGTCCTTCAGTTTTCTGGAACATCAGCTCTAAAGGAGCTTTCTGTTCTCATTCCTTGTTTTGTTCTTCCAGAATTTCCCTGGAAATTTTTCAACAACTGTTTATTTTCCTATTGTTTTTCTTTTTCTCTCTGTTCCTTCTCTTGTTTTTCTTTTTGTCGTCCTTTCTCCTCCTTTTGTTTTTCTCTCTTGTGTCATTCCTCCTCAATTCGTTTTTCTTCCATCAGTCGTCTCTCTTGCTCGGCAAACTACTGTTTGATCATTTCTTGTATTCATCATTAATTGTCCTCAAACAGTCACTAAAATTCTCTCTTTTGACACCAACTATTACGAAACTGGGGTCCATGTTGAAATTGAGAACTAATTATTGTCCATTACACTTTAAACTTCAGAATTACAATACAATAAATAAATAAATCTCACGTGACAACGGTCCGACGGCAACTGACTCACTAAATAACTCATCAAATAAATAACTGAAAGAAAAAGCCATTTGAAGGAAGAGAAAATAAGAAATGAAATGCATAAAGCACACAAAGTGGTCTTCACAAAAGGTTCAATATAAATTGAAACACAATTGGTAGACCGAAAGGCGAAAAACAACTACTTTCCTAGCAAATACCACGCAGAACATTGAATGATATTCACCTGACAATCCATGCAAACTTCCATATAAATGGATATTGTTCGCAAATGTTTCTTTCTGATATGCTCGATTATGTTTAAATTCATGTCGTGTCCGCCTAACTATCCGTATACTGGTTTCAGGCTTTTGGCCCTCATCAGTACGGAGAAGTCACCAGCCAGAGATCCGGAGAGCTCTGGCCGAAGCGAGACACAACATAAATAAAATCATCATCGAGCTTAAAACATCTTTAGGTGCGTCGGAAAAGATAACTTTTAACTGGCGGCACCTAGTGACAGAAAGAAACACTCCATACATTTCTCCTACCTCGATAGGATTCTAAATAAAAGATTCCTTCTCAGTAGAAGTGGCTCAAATTGCCCGACTGGCATATTTAATGAAAGAAAAAGCCATATGAAGGGAGAGAAAATAAGAAATGAAATGCATAAAGCACACAAAGTCATCTTCACAAAAGGTTCAATATATATTGAAACACAATTGGTAGACCGACAGGCCAAAAACAACTAGTTTCCTAGCAAATACCACGCAGAACAACGCACCTAAAGATGTTTTAAGCTCGATGATCTCTGGCTGGTGTCTACTCCGTACTGATGAGGGCCAAAAGCCTGAAACAGGTATACGGATTGTTAGGCGGACACGACATGAATTTAAACATAATCGAGCTTATCAGAAAGAAACATTTGCGAACAATATCCATTTATATGGAAGTTTGCATGGATTTCAGGTGAATATCATTCAACGTTTTGCATGGTATTTGCTAGGAAAGTAGTTGTTTTTCGCCTGTCGGCCTACCAATTGTGTTTCAATTTATATTGAACCTTTTGTGAAGACGACTTTGTGTGCTTTATGGAATTCATTCTTAAATAAATAACTGTTTCATTGCTCGCATGCGATGCACTTTTATAGTCGTCTTCCGACGGCGAATATACCAAAAAGATCGACGAAGTTTCGAGAATGACCTCGATCCTTTCGTATGCGTCACAGGTACCTGCTATTGTAAACAACAGGCAGTGGAGTAGTGGATTCGTAACAATGTTATTAGGTGATTAATTTTTTTAAATTGTTTCAAGCCACTTTTTTGGAAAATAACCACATTCCAAACAACAATGAATTACATGAGTTTCATGATCAAGAATAGTAGGAATAAACTCAACTATAACATCATAATGATACCGTAATTACCAGTAGCATTTGATTTGATATTAATTATTATTTGTAGGACAATAATTTTATCCACTAATGAAAAATTTAAAATATCACCAAACTTATTATTTCAGTAGAACTCAAACCTGTCAGCAATAGTTATTAAATTTATTGAAATGACTGACTGTTGCCATTTGCAATTATTTCAATGTTTAAGTTGTTCGAATCGTGCTATAGCTTTTTATATATAATCTTTTTCATTTTATAGTTTAGTCAGATAGAAGTGTTGAAAATCGCGAATACGAATACATTTCTGCTTAGATTTTTTAATTACATTATTTACAATGCAAAAGCTCTAATATGATAGCTTACACCTGACGGAATTGTAACACTATTGCAACAGATTTATTTAAAATTGATAAAAGTAAGTTCCAATTATTGTTGGTTCATTTATAAGTTCATCCATCAGTATTAAAAGTTTTGATTAAGGAATTATGTTGCAACTACAAATTAATTTTGAAATTCAAAAATTCATGTATTACTTTGCTCTTAGTGTTAGTCTGTACCTATTTCTTCAATAAATTCATTTGCTATTTCTTGGAAATCCTTGATTTTTTTCAAAATCAAACAGCATGGAATTATCCCTCATTGAAGATACATTGAAAGCAATCTAGTTCTATAGTTATTGAGAACACTCATTATATTTCAACAAACTCACTGTACTTGATTATATCATATTAGATCCAGGGATAATGTATCATATTTTTGGTTTTTGGAAATGGTTGAAGAACATCTACAACAACTCATTATAAACATATTGCGCATTAAAACAAAGCTGATTTTTTCGTGATTTCAGCAATATACTTGGAAAATGTGAATATAAAAAAGTTTGACTGTCTTATGCTCTATCACATAACATGTTTTCCTGGAAAAAATCGAATAAAGGTACCTCACATAAAACAAAACTATTTAAGAAAGTGACTGCCAATTTCCTTCAAAATTCCTCCAATAGCAGTTATTAAATGATATATAATATGGCGGTTTGCAAGAAAGTTGTGTGATGTTACTGTTCCTTTTATTTTGTATTATTTATGTGAATACTGAAATTTCAACATGTTCCCAACACGCTAAAGTGAAGACTAAAACATTTCAATCAATTTCTTTCAATTACAACTCGCACCTAAATAATATTTTTAGTTTTTCAACAATGTAAATAAATACAACCATAAAAACCCAAAATTTAAATGGCTTCATTAATATATCTTCTTAAAATACGACTTGACAACATTGGATTAATTTGAGTGATAATATTATGAATAGATGTTGCCCTCAGGTATATTTTTGTGTTACTCATCTAGTCTGTGTCACTTGATTGGAGATTGATCCATAAATCTTAATTGAGACGTTACTTTTCTATCCATTAATTAACTGCAAGTTTTCTTTATATTTCCAGATTCACAATAAGTATTCGAGACATTTTGACATGGGTGAACTTCCTCAATACTTGTGCCAACAAAATGGACATATCAGAAGCATATATTCATGGAGCATCTTTAACTTTTTTGGATAGTTTGGGGTCTGGTATCACTAGCACTGAAAGGTATACTGAAACGTTATGTATTTTTGCAACCATCTAATACATTCCCTTTTTTAGTTTGAAATATTTGGAATCCTTCAGAAACAATTGTCAAAAATTCTTGACCAACCAAGTAACACGAATTGGTTTGACTCAAGGCCCTTTTCTGACCTCTAATTTAACCATTGAAAAAATCGAAAACAAATTCGGCATCAAACCATTTTATGTGGAAACTGGTCCTGACAGTTCAAACACTACCACCGAATTTTCTTTCAATGCGCCTACAACACTTTACAATACATTGAGACTGTTGAGAGGAATGCAGCTTAATAAGGCGATATTACTGGAAGGTAGTCCTGGCGTTGGGAAAACAAGCTTGGTGACTGCTTTGGCTAAGTTTACTGGACACCAACTATTCAGAGTTAATTTGTCCGATCAAACTGTAAGTGAATGTTGCTGAATACATGAAAAATATATATTCATACTATCATACAAATTTGTCAGACCCGAATAAATATTCATACCTAGTTGTGATATATACTAGAAAAAGGGACATGAATTTTGAACTATAGTTTTCTGTGTCTAGTACAGGGTTCTCAGGGCTGGCTCTAGGTATTGGCTGCACTAGGCGAGAAATATTTTGGAGCCCGCTGTCACTCTAATACTTACTGATACAACTTGGTAAGGGCAAAAGAGTGGGTACGACACTATTTTCAATTTCATTATGAGTGATTTCTTCAAAGGAAAAGCAAATCTAATTTCTGTTCTTACCAAGGTTTTTTGCTAACGTGCTTCCAACTTAGGATTTTTATTTTATGTAACATTTGGATCACTTGTCTTTGAGTCTTTTAGTTAATTTTTCATCGCATATATTTTTTTAAAGCCATTCTATAAATATTCAGTTGAATGTTTTGAAAAAGCTAAATATTTTACGAAGATGTATCAAACTATTTTTTTAAATTCAAATTAATGTTTCTAAGTTCCTATTTAGTATTTTTTGCATCCAAAATGTTATTTGCTCTGACAATATCATTATCGATGTTGACCACAGGAATTAATCTTTTTACTGGTTTCAGGATATTTCTGATCTATTTGGTGCTGATTTGCCAGTTGAAGGTGGAACTGGTGGTCAGTTTTCATGGAGGGATGGTCCTCTTCTTCAAGCATTAAAAAATGGATGTTGGATATTGCTCGATGAACTTAATTTAGCCTCACAATCAGTTTTGGAAGGTCTCAATGCTTGTTTGGACCACAGAGGAGAAATTTTTATTCCAGAACTTGGAAAAACATTCAATGTTAAACCAGGTATGGAAAATTATTAAGATTTTTTTTATTCTTTCAACAAGTTGCCTGCCACGGTATTTTCAAAATTCTAGTCTGAGAAGCCAATTCAATTTAATCATATCATTAAACCCTCATTATAGTACATATTATTCATCAAAAAGCATATAGAATGTGTTTTTTTAAACATCCTACGAATTATCTCGTAGTTGGCTTATGCAACAGAAATCTCTTCGCATAGATATGCGTTAAAATTCATTAGTAATAAATCAGATATAGAGTAGAGCACGTCTTTCTCGAGTGTGTTGTTTTATAATTATTTTAAAATCAATTTATAAATTTCTGTTAATTAATTAATTAATTTTCAGTTCGTGTGAGCCAACCATTCTTTTTTCCTCCACCCTCATATTTAAACAAGCAAAGAAGAGAACTCGTAGTTGCAGTTCTTTTCAATACCAATTATAGTTTTGGGGCATGTTGATAATATATGTGCATCAGTGCATTAATGGGGTTTTCAAAATGGATATGGCCCACAACTACTTCCTATAACTTACTCTAGATAATATGCTTACTTTACCTTCAATTTTATATTCATTAGATTAAAAAGATTAAAAAAAAACATTCCTTTCAGGTACCAAATTCTTTGGTTGCCAAAATCCTCTTAAACAGGGTGGCTCTCGGCGAGGCTTACCTCAATCATTCCTCAACAGATTCATCCAGGTGTATGTGAATTCACTGACTGACAGAGATCTTCACCACATCCTTTCCAAGCAGTTCACACATCTGCCACCAGAAATAATTTTGAAAATGATTGAATTTAACGACAAAATAGTCAAGGAACTCGACAGCCATTCTTTTGGCAACAAAGGGGCTCCTTGGGAGTGCAATCTACGTGATTTGACTAGATGGTGTGAGGCAATGATTTATCATTACACATCTGATCCCGACTCGGGTAAAAAATATCAACCGGAAAGTGTGGTACTTTTGATATATGGAGACCGAATGCGGACTTTGTGTGACAAAATTAAAGTGGAAGAGATTTTTAAGACAGTTTTTGGGAATGAAGTACGCGGAACGGGTCCTATAGCGTATGTTACTAAAGACAGTGTATATTTCGGGGACGTTTGCTTGAATAGGTCCTGTAGCGGAGTGAACTTTAACGTTTTGAAACAAGAGAAAACTGGATTAGTGTTGAGGTCTCAGTTGAAAGTTTTGAGAAGTTTGACGTATTGTGTCAACTTGAATTGGATGACTATATTGGTAAGTTGATCTGGGGGTTGAAATGACAATACTCTATCGTGAATTATTGGAATAAATTAACAATAAGAGAAAAAAAGAAAAAGTGTTGAAGTAGTTCCCAAGAATTCAAATATTTCCAAGGCTACTTCTAAAGAGAATGGAAATGAAAAATAAATGGGAATAAATAAAAAAAAACTGCTTATGAATGATTAGTGCACACCCGTGAATGACGAGTGTATTATTCCCCTTTTATAGATACATAACTTTATTCAAAGAATTGTACTTATACATCATGCAAATACACAAATACAATTAGGTGAACCAGCGTCAATGTCATGATGTTTAGTTAACATAAAACGAACATCTATACATTTATAAAATGCTAAAGAAAATGCAAATCATTATTTGACGAGAAAATATAAACAAACAAACAATAAAACAGACATGTTAAAATAGTAAAGTATAGATAAAATATATTTATGAAATTGGTTAAGATAGTATTAAAATAAATTAGAATCTAGAAATTACAGAGGTATTTATGAAAATACTCAATTTTTTTTTGTCAAACTCATCAAAATTATGAAAACCTCAAAACAGCGAAGTTTTGGTAGAAAACATTTTGTTTAATATTTTTTTATGGCTTATTAAGGACATTGTAAAAATTTCATAGGAAAAATCTGTTTATTTTTTTAAGGACTATCAACTTTTAGCGGTTGTGCAAGATTACACCCTGTATATATATATATATATATATATATATATATATTGCAGAAAATTATGAAAAGTTTTTTTTTGTTTATAATGTAGAAAAATTTCAAATTTTATGTCTTATCAATGTATATAGCATTTTTGTTAGTGGACGAATTTTCTAAATGTTCAATGCTATGTTGATTCTAATCTTAGAAGGAATACCGAAGTAGTTATTATATATAATAATCAAAAGAAAGGAAAATCTGTTAATAATAATTATAATAATAACTGTTTTTCATTAGACACACAAATAATATGTATTGGAATCGTCAAAGTACATACAAAGCCACGCCAACACAATTCACACCGTAAATAACATCGTTGATAATAAAACAATAGCAACAAAATACAACACAAATACACTTACATATTACGAATCATAAAATTCTTGTAAGTTATAAAAACAACTCTCAGTCAAATAATTCTTCAGCAAATTACTGAATTTTTTGAGGTTTGTCATATCTTTTAAGCACTTAGGGAGCTTATTGAAAATAGTAAGACCTACCACTGAAGGATAATTTGATGTTATTTTATATTGGCGAAACGGAACATGGAAATCACGTTTCTGTCTAGTGTTCACATTGTAAATACTTTCATTTGAAGGAAATCTATTCCTGTTTTGCATATTTGATCTACATTACTGTTTTATTATTCTCCAGTGGAAAAGTACTGTAAAATGGCAGACATTTTTTCGTACTGGAAAAGTAAACTTCAGAAAATTTCCCGCTGAATTTTCAGTTTCAGAAAAATTTGTGTGATTATACAAATCAGTGTTTGACTTTTAATATTATGACACTGTTGATTGTGTGTATTACACAGTAGATCCAATAATTTCATTATTTTACTATTTTATTTAATTATAAATATGTATTTTAAATTATTTGATATCAAATCATATTTTTCATGGCAGAAATAAAAATGATTCTGTGAATATTTTTACTGAATTAGAATATAGTATATCCATTCTCAGTTGAATAAATTCATCCTCAACTCAAAATATAGGGTTCGTTCAAAATTTTACATATTATAAGGTTGAATTATGAAGAAAAACAGAAAAATAAATAAATATGGTTTCCCATATAAAGTATATGGTAGACCAAACTGACTTGAAAACTGTTCGTTGCGTAAAAACCAGTCAATAACTTCGCTGAGCACATATGGCATACATTTTTTTTTTATTGGGTTTGGGGCAGTGCTTAATTTCTAAACATTTAAGTGTAGGAATGCTACATTTAAGTGTAGGAACGCTCATTTATTCTTATAAACCACCCTCTCTATTTTCTAATAAGGCCTAGTTAAACATTCCCTCACCCCCACCCCCGTTAACATCTCGGTGCCTACTGCCTACTCTAAATTTTCTATAAACTTGTTTCGATTTGCACCAACCATTTTGTATGATAACCAATATATTTTTTTTAATGAATAGTAAAATAAACACAAATAAAGCCTTTACATTTTTATTTATATAGTAGTACAGTAGTAATAATACATATCAATACGTAAACAGATGTTTTTGATAATTTTCTGAAAAAACTAGTAAGTCTAAATGTTTAAAATCTATTTTTAATATTACAGCTTGAATTGTAAATTTTTATATTTTACAAAAACATTTCGCCTATCCTAAGGGTGCGGTGCAGAACAAAACAGTGATGATGGGATGCAATGCAACTTGTGACTGAAACGCGTCAAGTAACCTATGCTGTGATCAGTGTTGCCACTGCCACTGTGATGTGTGTGCTGTGGCGCGGTGAAGGAATGGAGGGGGTAGGCGGAGGGTATTGTTTTGTTATTGTGTGGTGCGGACGAGATGACTGACCTCCCTCCCTGATTCGGTGCATCACAATCGCTTGTTAGGGCGCTTATTATCTGCTTACGAGCCGCTCGCGAGCAAAGCCTAAAATTGATACTAATTACAATTTTTTTAAATTTGTAGTTTTAGAGTTACGTGCGTTTTGGCAGTCTTAGGAGGTAAGCGAACACCGTTCCCTTGCGTTCCCACCGAAATTAATCCCTGGTTTGGGGTTGAATCTATTAGTAGAACGAAATGAAATGACATGAAAGACTTGTATCACAAAGTGCCCTTGAAGTATTCATGCAGATTATAATATGCTCTATCACTCAGGATTTTTTTGTTTTTATTCCTGAATAAGCTAAGTGATGCTGTGTTTTTTAAGTCGCTGGATAGTTTATTGTAGATTTTAATACCGTTATATACCAACGATTCTTTAACTAAAGTTGATGTAGGGATGGGTAGCCTTAGTTGGTTTGATAGTTGTGTGGAGTACATAGATGGTATAGATGGACCTTCGTAGTCTATTCTATTTTTGGGTATTACGGATGCTGTTTACATTATAAATATTGAGACCACCGTGAGGATTTCATGTTTAATGAATAAGGGTTTGCATGAGTCTTGCCATTTTGCTTTGCAAATATATCTTATTGTTCTCTTCTGCAGGACGAATACATATTACATGAGTTGAGTGCTGTAAACTCCCCAGAAGGGTATGACAGGTAGACTATCAGATGAGGTAGAGTCTACGAAAGCATAATAGACCTCCTTTGCATTGGAGAACACTAGTTCCTTTGCAACATTTCTCAATGCGTAGCATCCTTTCGCTAATTTATTGTTTAGGTGCCTGATATGTTTATTAAATTTTAGATTCTTATCCAGATGGGCTCTGAGGAATTTTGATGCGGTGGTATTTACTTTATGGTTTTCTCCTAGTGTAAGATCTGAAATGCTGCTTTTAAATGCCAGTACATTAGTTTTGGTTGTGATGAGTGTCAGATAATTGGAGTCGCACCAGTTTTTTACCATGTTCATATCTTCAGTCATCTTGAGGTGGAGCCTGATTTTATCTCTGTCGTGCCAGAGTATCGTGGTATCGGCGAAAAAAGTTAATTTTCCTGAGATCAGAATACAGGACAAATCTTTGGTTGAAGAACAAGATTGGCCCAGTACAGATCCTTGGGGTACGCCACAATTGGCATCTTTGGTCTTCGAGTCCGTTGTTATTCTTACAAACTGTTTTCGTCCATTGAGATATCATTTGACCCATTTGAGACTATAGCCCTTGAAACCATATATTTCAAGTTTTAGGAGCAATATATCATGGTCAACACAGTCAAATGCCTTTGCACAAGGTACTGCTGCAGTTGTTTCTCCACTGTTGATTTCATTATATACTGAGTGTGAAAATGGGCATATTGCGTCAGAAGTGTTTGTTTTTTTTTTGGTTAAAGCCATATTGATGTTCTTTCACTATTTTGTTGGTTTCCAGGAATTATATATATATATATATATATATATATATATATATATAGCATGGTAGAGGCATTATTCTCAATTTCATAAATAGTGGACGACAATGTTCTCTGAAGCCTACATTGGCTAGAATTCGGACGGCCTTTTTCTTTTACTTGAAAATTTTTTGTGCATTGTTAGAATTTCCCCCTATGAGGTACTCCATGTGTAATGGTTTTGAGGTTTGATGTTGTGGCATTTATTTTCACCATTTGTCGCCTGTGAGTTGAGTATGATGAGAATAAGTTAAGATGTGTTCCCCTAATCCCGTAATAATCTAATTTCTCTAAGAGGAGGTCATGTGAGACACAATCGAACGCCTTGGACAGATCGCACATAGAAAGGATGTTATGGTGCTTATTTTCCAGGCCCTCGACAATGTTCCCTATGATTTTAAGCAATGCCCTTATGGTAGACTTGTTCTGTCTAAATCCAAACTGATTGTTAGATAAGAAGTTATTCGATTCAAAATATTGTGTTAGTCTATCTTTAAGTAAAATTTCTATTTTAGAAAAAATATGTATTATCAAAATTGGACGGAAATTCAATCTGGGGTTTATCTTTCTTGAAAAGTGGTAAAACTCTGGAAATTTTGAATGGTTCTGGGAAAATGCCGTCAACAAAACATTTATTTAAAAGGGCTACTAATGGAAATAAGGTAGTTACAATTGTTAGTTGTTACAATTGGACTTTTAAGAAATGTAAAAAACATAAGATACTTGGACACAAATAATACATTACATGTTTGGACTAACATTAACATATAACAGATACAATATGGTACAGAGATTGCGAGATGGCGAGATTAGGTATTTAATTGAATATATTCCACAATTGAATAGAAAGCGTGCTGTGTTAGGAATTTCTTCAGGTTTGATTTGAAAATACTGGTGCTCTGCATTGACTTTAGGTCTCCACAAGCATAGAGAAGTCATTTTCTATGCTGCATTCTATTGAGTTGATGTGGACGAAAGTCGTCTCGTCTTCTTTATGGTATTCATGAAATTCGCTGTTTTTATTCAGTTTGTCTGTGTTGTTGTGTGGGTATAGTAATAGTTTGTATAAGTAGATGGAAGTGAATGTTAATATGCCGTATTGGATGAATGTATTTCTACATGTTTCTCTGTAGTCTAAGTCAAACAGAAGTCTTGAGAATCTTTTTTGTGAAATGAATACCCTAGATGCCTCTGTGGCCCCATACGATAATATTGTTCTTATGGTTGTGTATACCAAAGCATAGTACATATTTATCAGGTGGTTCTTGTGAAAGTTGGATTTCAAGGTGGTGAATGCATAATAAACTATATTCAGATTTTTACAGGTGATGTCGACGTGACTGTTGAAAGTTAGTTTGTAGTCTAATTCTAAGCCTAAAAATTTTGTTGTTTGTGATGTTTGTATTTTCATGTTGCGGATTTCGAATTGTGAGTTTCCTGTTTGTCTGATTTGATTAGTGAATTCTATTATTCCACACTTCCTGATACTTTTTATATTATAGATTTCTTAGTGTTAACATCTGCTGGTCCCAAGCCCGAAAAAAAAAAGAATTTGATGGAAAATCATAACAACAAATTATTGGAAATTC